>CAUYQU010086453.1:0-79540 GCA_963574635.1 Cheracebus regulus
TTGGGGGGAGATAGCATGGGGAGAAATGCCAGATATAGGTGAAGGGGAGGAAGGCAACAAATTACACTGCCACGTGTGTACCTATGCAACAATATTGTATGTTCTTCATATGTACCCCAAAACCTAAAATGCAATGAAAAATAAAATTTAAAAAAAATAAAAAATAAAAAAAATAAAAATATAAAATAAAATTCATGAACAAATTTTATATGAATAGACCAGGCTAGTAACATTTAATTCCACTAATTGATCTTCACAAGAGAAACAAACAGAAATTATGTGTCTCCTGAAATTATACAATAAAAACTACTTCCTATAAATTTTTGCCAGTAAAATTTTTAAAATATATTTAGTCAGAATGTAGGTCTCTAAATCCAAGTACTAGTTTTGGAAAGTAGAGTTAGAAGAACATCTAATGTGATCAGCAGTATCAGACAGGCAATTAGCAAAATCTAGAAAATGAAAGGAAATTTTACACAAAACAATGGTCAAGTGTTTTTAACAAATAGAAATGAAAAAAAGAGAGGGGGTCCTATAGATTAAAAGAATCTTGAAAGACTAAGAGACACATGAACCCAATGTAATGGATGACCTTGCTTTTTGTAAAAATAATAATTTAACAATTTAAAAACCATTAAAAATCAGAAAAAAATTGAATATTGACTAATAATTTGATTATATTAAGAAATCTTGGTAAGTTTTTAAATGTTTGATTGTGTTGTAATTATTTTTTTAAGGTCTTTTATTTTACTGGCATGTACTAAAATATTTATGAATAAAATTACATGACGACTGGGAATTGCTTCAAAATAATTCAGTGCTGGGGAGTGGAAAAAGTATAAACATATAGAAAAAGTAAGATTGGCCAAATTTGATCATTGTTGAAGGTGGAGCACAGGTAAATAGAAATTCAGAAGTTCAAAACAGCTTTAAAAGCTGTCAGTAGAAATAAAGATACAATTAGAATGGCTTCATTCTGAGCATTTGAGAAAAATTGCCTTTATGATCAAGATGAAGACGGTAAATACAGAGAGTTGATGTTCAATGTTATTAGAACACAGAAAATAAAAAGGTTTCACTAAAGCCTCTTATTAAACCTTTTCCAGTAGACAACGTTTTGTTTTTACATTTACCCCTCATAGCAATAGCAGTCATCATTTTTGGACCAAGGGATTAATTAAATAAGATGGTCAGCAAAAGAAAATACCTATGTTGACATCAAAGCTGCACAGAAGCAGCGATGAATGTAAAGTATCTGCACCTATTCCTTTAAGATATCAACCAAAAATTCATACCAGAACCTGTAGGAGAGATTTTCAGTAGGTAATTGGAAAACACTTTCCATTCTGAAAGTGATTTATATAGTGTTCTTTTACTGAGAGACGAAATTGGGTTTTAAAACCTTGAGCATGAAACCTGTTTGGTTACCGAAAGGGGAAATCAAGACAGCATCAAGAGTAGATGTTTGCCGTTCATTCCAGAGGAGGAAGATGCAGGTTCTGAATGAATGAACTAACGGTTACAGCACCTTTCTTAAAAGGCTGGGTCCATACTTAGAGGTCAGTTAATTGTCTGATTAGTTCGGTCTCTTTTCCAAAATTGAGCCAGGAATGTTAACTCTCTTCTGACAATTAGACAGGTAAAAATTCTCTGCAGGCATTCACTAAATTCAGTGCAACACGCATTTCAACTCAACACATCTCACAAGCGCTAAGACTGTAAGTGAGACACCTCACTTTCTCCCTTTCTAAATTTTATATCCCACATATAGTGGTTTCACTTTGTCAGGGCCATGTACCTTCACCCTAAAGATCACCCAACCAGCAGTAGGCAGTAAAAAAAATTGTAGAATTTCATGTTTGCAAATATAAAAATCATGTAATCAGCATTCCTCAAAGTGTTTTCCATGAGATGTTTTTAGTCTTTGGGAAAAAAAACAAAAGTGGTGGGAAAACATGCCTTTAAATATATTTGGGAATCTTATTTAAGCTAAAATAAACAGTTCTTATTTATTGCAAAACTTTCCAAAGCATATAATATGTTAATGTGCCTGGTAAATTGCTAAAAGAGGCATAGATCGTGCATTTTCTTAATTTTATTTTACCACATACTTCTTTCTTTTAAAGAGCAAAATACTTTTTGAAAAACATTGATTCTATTTTAATCCCTTATTTTAGAGGTGATGAAACCAAAGACCAGGGAGACATCATGTCTTGTACAAGGACACAGAGCAAATCTACCCTAGAAGTGGAGTCTCTCACCTTTTCTTGACACATGTATCAAAGCCTTTCCCACTATTTACATCTCATGTCATATCAATAACTGACATTAGAAAATATTAACTTTTAGCTTTGTGCATTGCTCATTTGATTTTAGCCTCATCATAACTCTGAGTTTTGGAAAGCCAGTACTTTTAGCTCTTCTTAGAGGTAAGAAGAATAAAGCCACATGGGGCAAGTCATCCTCATCAACTATCCCAGGTTTTTGAGTGGAGGCAAGGTAAGGACAACGTTGAGTTCGTTATGAGCCACCACTCATAGGAGAGACCTGACCATTTAATGGCATTTTGATTTCCTAAACCTGTAACTATCCTATGTGGGAGCTTTCTTCTTGTGAAAAAGTTGTTTAAAAAGACAGATGATATACAAGTATGAAAGTGTTTGCTCTTGCCAGATCTCTCAACATGGCTCTTTCCTCAAGTCCTAACTACTGCTTAAGGAAACCAGTGTTAAAGAGGCTTAAGGCCTTTGCTGCCCAATCAATCAAAAAATACAATCACTTTCTTTTCTATAATAAGAATTGTAACATTTAATATTTAAATGTAATATTTAAAATGTAATATTCTTCCTTGAACATCGGGAAGCTTCTAAACAAATCTGGAGCACAGGCTAAGCATGTTGATCACACTGATCAAAATACTTGTACTCTTCTATATCTAGCTGCTTGATTGTCTCCTTTTTCTCCTTGACTATATTATTAAATGGGTATCTATGTTGCTTCTTCGAATCCTCTCTGAAGAGGGGCAAACTATGAATACCAATAACATCCATTATAATTGAAACTTGTACCAGAAATGTCACTTATGATCCCACCTTCCCAAAGCTTCTTAAAAGGGCGGCAAGTTTAGGCAACCACCTTGGGTTTGAAGTGGCCTTACCCACTACTCAAAAAGAGGTTTCTTTTCTTTAAAATCAGACTAGGGAGGGGATCCAGATTCAAAAGCAGCCAAGCATTTATGTTTATACGATCACTTAACATAAAAAGCTTTTCCCAAATAGAGACCAGTTTAACCAATCAGAATCTCATTTCTAGGAATTAAATTATGGATCAATGAGACTATCAAGCAGTTGGCAGTGAAAGCTGACATTAAAAGGAGTCACAAAAAATAGCCTGCAGAGGGGAACATGGGAGCTGAGGTCATAAATAAACAAGAGTATTAGGAACAGAAATTATAAAGAAGCAAGAAGCTATTGGGACAGAAAAGATATAGAAAGATGAGGAACTAAGTATATATAAGGCAGGACCGTATATAAGGTTGTGTAGGTATTCCTTATGCAGGGAATCTGGCTGATGGTGGCATAGGGATGGAAATCCAGTGTGCCCTCCTTGATCCAAATTGTGCCCACCCAAGCATGGCTGTGCCAACTAGAGGAAGACGAATGCAGTGGTCTCAGCTGCAGACATTGGGGGAAAAAAAAACAGACTGATTGAGAATGAAGCAAAAATCTAAAAAAGTTAAATCCCATAAATGCTACACAGACCCATGCTGGTGAAGTTCCCGGATATTCTTCAGTTGCTGAATGACTTTCCACTTCTACCCTCCTTAAAGCCTGGACCTTCTGCGACTCAGAGACTACTCATGAGGCCTAGATGTTGGGCTCCATACCATAGGAACTGGCTTCCCATGAAGCTTGGCTGAGACTTCTGTTTTCCTTATTCTTAGGCATATGCTTAAAATAAATCACAGAAACTTTAATTGTGAGTTAGCCCTTTCATACCACCCATAGAGTCTACCTAAAACAAACATTATCAATGTCAAATGGTTTGCCTACCACTCAGCCTTAATTTTTCTCCATAATGCTTTGGAATAATATGCTGATGTGAACAACCTTCCTTCTGTGCTTACAGTTTTCCAATTGCTGGTGTAACAAAATTACCACAAACTAAGTGGCTTATAACACATTTATTTACTTCTAGATCTATAGACCAGAAGACTGACACAGATTTCACTGGGCTAAACTTAAGTGTTGGAAAGGTTGCATTTCTTCTAGAAGCTCTATGGAAGAATATTTCATTTCCTTTTCCAGCAGCTAGAGGCAGCCTGCATTCCCTTGTTCCTGGCCTGCTTTCCTCACATTCCAAGCCAATCATCACATCACACCAAACTCTCCTCCTCAACATCAGATCTCCTTCTCTAGTTCTGACTCTCTAGCTTTCCTCTTTCATTCACAAGGACCCTTGTGATTACATTGGCTTACCTGGATAATTCATAATAATCCCTCCATAATCAAGATTCTTAATCTAATTACATCTGCCAAGTCCCTTTTGGCCTGTAAGATAATATATTCATAAGTTCCAGGGATTCAGACATGGACATTGTTGAAGGACTATTATTCTGCCTACCACAAAGATAAAGGAAAAGGTCCTTGCCCAATGGCCCAGTTTTTCAAACGCCTTCCTGGGAATGAACAATATATCTTCTTTGTACAAAGAAAAATGTTCAGAACAATGAGAGAGAACAAACAACTCCCCATAAATTTACCTTCTATTGGTTGTTCTCAGTGGAACTAGAGACTCCTAGGTTTGAAATTATTTTTTTTTCCCCCACTTTTTTTTAATGAAAAATTTCAACTATACAGAAAAGTTGGAAGAATTATACACTAAACATCTTTATATCAAATATGTATATTCTATTAACATATTGCTTTTTGCTTTATCACATAGCTATGTAGCTATCTTTCTATCCATCAATTTATCCATATTTTTGATGCATTTCAAAGTAAATTGCAGACATCATTGTACCTCACCCCTAAGTAATTCAGTGTACATGTTATTAACTAGAGTTCAATATTGGTTTATAATGCTTAAGATTCATATAGAATACACAACGCATAGTATTTGAGATATCTATGCATCTGTGTAACCCAAACCCCTACCAAAATACAGAACATTGTTATTGCCCAGAAAGTTTCTTCATGGATCTTCTCAGTCTATCCCTGCCCACAATCACTTCCAGAAGTCATGACTATTCTGATGTTTATCATAAATGTGGGTTGTTGAGTTTTGAAATTACTGTATTTATATCAAGAATTGGTAGAATGGGATCCTAGTACTCAATTACCAGTTTGGTTCTGGTTTGCTTTTCTAGAGCTTGTTGTTTCTCTGTTGCAGTAACAACACTGCCTGTGGCCATTTGCTAATCAGTCGTCACCTGGGACATTCTCCTTGAAACTATATAAATAAAAATGATATGGTGAATAAAGACAAAAACATAAAACAATAGTACTGTAAAGTTTTAATTAATTGATATGAACCCAAAAAAAGAATATGAGCCTATCTACAGGGTTTTTGGGGGGGGCACAGAGGTAGGTAAAACAGAGGGAGAAAAAAATTATCATCACTAAGATTTAAAATCTGGTTTTCTTAATTATACCCTGAGTTCTTATTCAACGTACAAGTTAATCCTGTGTAGTTGAAAACACAGTTGGTGAAGGTAGCAAAATATACTTTGGAGTCACATAAGTTTGGATTTTAGAGTTAGCAGCTGTCTGATTTTGGTATTTCATGTAATCTTTTAGAGACTGGTTCTAGAACCATAGAGAAAAATCATATGTATTTCTTAATATGAGAATTTGAGATAAAAATATCAAGCACCTAGCAAAATATCTAGCACATGTGATACTCAATACATTGCTGATATTATCATTCTACTATATCATACTACATCATAGTAGTATCAGTATCATATTATTGTGCCTATTAAAATTAATTTGGCCAATGGAGAAAGAAAAAAAAATGTTTAAATCCAGGAAATTCTGGAAAACCCTGCTCTAACTCAATTTTTCTCAAGCAAGTTTTTTGTTAAATTCAAGCCACGAAGTAATTTTCAAAGTTTCTGGACTATAAATGTAAAAAGAATACTGAAATCTCAAGAGAGGGACATAAGGGGAAAAAAGGTTAACACTTGCTGGTTGATTGCCTGCAGGTTCTTCCAGGTCCTAGAGCTATTTTTCTGGACAAGTATTTTTGTTCTCTAGGAAATGGAAAGGAACAAATCCATAAATTAAATTATCTAAGAAAAACTTGCTAACAGAAATGTGATGTTCCAGTTATGAGGTCTGGTGATCTGAAGACCTTACCTCATAATGTTCAAGCCGGGCTTCCTTTCTCTTCATTTATTTTTAGGAGAAAAGAAATTAACCCTTAGGAAGGAGAATCCATGACAAACATAATTTGCATTACCTCATCAGGGTCCAAACCAAATTATTTGTTTCCTACCATTTTTAGCAAAAGATCTGTATCCCAGTCTCAGTGTTATAACCAAGTAACTACGGAATCAAAGAAGTCGCTCAGATTTTCCCACCAGTTTCCATTTCTGTCAAAATGGAGTAATTTTCGCACAGAAAAGTATCATTTGCCTCCATTTATAGATAGCAGACCTTTTTAGATGCCCTTACCACACACCCTCAGGCCACCTCTGTGCACCCTAATGGCATCCCACCGCAAGACCAAGCCACATCTTTCCATTCTTTCATCCCAGGTCCTGCGAAGCTGTGGAAGCCCACTTACAGTGACTGCAGTGCAGGAGTGTGTCAAACTAACATCTCAGAGGCAGTCATCAAGTGACCCAGAATGCGAGTGTTTCAATGGACAATTCTGGAAGGCATACTATTCTCGGGAGTCTTATGAGAATCAAGTTCTATTGCCTGAAGTGGTGACCTTGCTGCATCCTTACCTGGACTTGCCTTTCTTTCCTATCTCACTCTCACTTTCTGGGATCACCTCCCAAATAAACTCTCTGTACCTGAATTTCTGTCTCTGTCTCTGCTTTAGGTATAAACCAACGGAAGACTATACTTTTTCCCTACCTATTCTGCTCCACCCTTGTCCATGTCACCATTATCTCTTCCTTAGAACAGAGCAATGACCTCCCAACAGATTTGCTTCTTTGACCTCACATTGATCCTCTGCACAGCATTCAAAATGATCTTTTTAAGTCATATCTTATCACCGTTCTGCTTAAAACCCTTCAGAAAACCCAAATTCCTTGGCATGGCCTATGAAATTTTTGATGTTCTGGTCCCAACCCAGTCTCCAACTTTATACATACCACTCTCCATCACTCACTGTGTTCTCACTATAACCTTTTTTCCGTGAACACACCAAAACTATTTGCACTTCAGTGGCTTTATGCTTCCTCTTATTCCTTTACCTATAATCTTCATCTTCCAGGTATTTGAATGGTGAGTACTTGACCTGACTAGCTCTTTTACAATTTTCAGGTCCCAGCTAAAACTCTTCCAATTCAGAGAGGACTCTCCACCCTCCTTAAGTTAAGCACTCATCAATCCTATGAATTTCCTCCATGTATCTTATAATGACACAAATTATTTCATTTATTTTTTATTTTTACTTGTTGATTTTTAATTTCTTCTCACTAGAAAAAAACATTTGCTAAGGGCAAAGATCTCATCTTTCACCACACTCTTCAGCGTACTTTTTGACACAATAGATGTTTTATGAGTAATAAATGATTAAAATAAATTGGAGGCCAGGCTCGGTGGCTCACGCCTGTAATCCCAGCATTTTGGGAGGCCAAGGCAGGTGGATCATGAGGTCAAGAGATCAAGACCATCTTGGCCAACGTGGTGAAACCCTGTCTCTACTAAAAATACAAAAATTAGCCTGGCTTGGTGGCATGGGCCTGTAGTCCCAGCTACTTGGGAGGCTGAGGCAGGAGAATTGCTTGAACCTGGGAGGCTGAGGTTGCATTGAGCTGAGATCGTGCCACTGCACTCTGGCCTGGCAACAGAGCAAGACTCCATCTCAAAAATAAATAAATAAATAATAAAATAAATAAATAAATAAATTGGAATATAACATTCACAAAATGACCTGGTGCTGTGGCTTATGTCTGTAATTTCAGCACTTTAGGAAGCCAAGATGAAAGGATAGTTTCATTTGAAGCCAGGAATCCAAGACCAGCCTGAGAAACAGAGAGAATCTATCTCTTCAAAAAAGAATGTAAAAAGAAATTAGCCAGGTGTGATGGTGTGCACCTGTAGTTCTAGCTACTCAGAGACTGAGGAGGAAGGATTCTTTATGTCCAGGAGTTGGAGGCTGTGGTGAGCTATGATTATACCACTGCACTCCAGCCTGAGTGATGGAGCCAGACTCTATCCCTAAAGAAAAAGAAAATTCACACAAAAGCATTTCCTAAATAAATGAAAATATGATTTAAAAATAATGATATATTTTCTATAATAAATCTAAATAAAAATGTTTCATTTTCAATCATGCTAGCAATAGTACCGTAATTAGCAATAGTACTGTAGTTCTTTGTAAATAGGTATAAATCTAGACAGCAATTTGGTAATATGTATCAACAATTAAAATTCATACCCTTTGACATAGTCATATGTATTACATTTAAAATTTATTCTAAAGAAATGATATAAATACACTGATAATCTGTATGCAAAGGGAATTTTTCTGAGGCTATATTTGCATAGGGTGTATTGAGAGAAGGCAAATAAATTATACTATATTCACTTGTATGAATAGGGATTAAAAACAATGATTATGGAAGCAAAGAAGCAGCATGCAAAAATAGCCATGCTATAAAATTAAATTGAGAAGGATCCCAAAATGCATGTGTAGAATGATTGCAAATTTTTTAAAATATGAAAAAAATATACAAATATAGTAAGAAAAGTGATGAGATTAAAATTGCTTTTTAAATTTTAATTTTCTAAATGTTTTTGTTTTATTAGCACCATAATAAAAATAAATATCTGCCCTTATCTGAAACAGTTGTTTTAAAAGTAAAATTACGTTTCATTTATCCATTCTTCAAATCTTCAGATCCTAACATATGCCAAAAATGTATAAATCCTACAGATTTAATAAGGCCAAATTTGTCTTAAAACTCATACATTAAGGAGAAAGAGAGAGAGAGAGAAGATACAGCTAATTGCAAGGCAAAGTAGGAAGTACTGTAAAGGACAAACAAAATGCAAAGGTATCTGTATGAGAAATCAATGATTTCTAGTTCCCCATCAAAGGATTTTGTTGCTTTCAATGTGTTGTGTTGTTAGCATCACAAGCTGTATTGGAGTACTCTGTTACATGCCACCAAGTTCACAAGACCAGTGCAGATGTTCTAAGTCAGGTGGCTCTTCAGATGCCTCTTCCCAAAGGAACGACTTAGGCATCGAGTTCTTTCCAATTTATGATGCTGACAACTTCCAAGCTCTCTGGAGAAAGGAACAAGAACTAGGGAAACGTATACCAGATACACAACCATCTTTGCCTAAAATGCTATATCAATCCATTCCAATTAGTAAAATGAATCATTTGCTTCCATACCTAAAAGCAAGGGTCTGCAAACTGTAGTGCCAGACTGACTAGCCAATTTTCCAGCACAACTACTTTATGTCATGGAGGGTAGGGGGCACTTCCAGGGCAGGCACCTAGCACAGGAGGCAATGTGAGAGTAAACTCAAGTTCAAGTGTCTGCTGTCAAATTAAAAAATCAAGGCATACAGAAGGAAAGACTTTATTCTAAAGGATTATCACAAGAGCAAGCAAAAAGATTTTAGCTATAGAGAGAAGGCATTGACCAAGCAAAAAGTTTGTAGCTCTAAGGAGAAGGCATTGACCATGAAATCCACAAATGGTCTCGAAGCAGAAAAGAGCTTTTCTTTAATAGGGAAGAGTGAACATTGTTAGAAAGAACCTGTGAAGGGAAGGTAGAAACAGGATGAATGAGTGATTAGACAGTAGACAAGTGCATGTTTATATTGAGCCCAGGCTATTCTCAGGAAGGGCTGCTTAGGGAGGGTTAGACACTTACTCAGGCTGAGGGAGGACTGAAGCTCAAGATTCTTGAGGAAAGAGAAAAACTCAGTTCACTTAAGCATTTTGTTCTGATTGATCACTGAAGACAAAACAATTCAGCTAACCATTTATGGGGTAAAAAGTGGGAATTTGGAGGACCTATGTCTAGCCTTATCGCAGAAAAACACAGGGCACCAATGAGTCTTATCTAAGTCCTATGAGAAAATTTTTTGTTTTTTGTTTTTTTCCCCCTTAGTAAGTCACCTTCTGAAACACAAAAGGATAATAGGAGTACTTTTTCATCATTGCTGTTTTCCAGGATCCTAGGGCTCGGGTCAAATTTAACGTTGTCCCTCCTCTCTTAATTTCAGTCTTAGTTTGTTCAGATTACTGTAACAAAACACCATAGATCAGGTGGCTTATAAACAGGAGAAATTTGTTTCTCACAGTTCAAGAGGCTGGAATGTCCAAGATCAGGGTGCGGACAGACTCGCTGTCTGATGAGGGTCTTCTTTCTGGTACATAGACAACTGTCTTATTGTTGCATCCTGAAATGGAGGAAGGAGTGAAGGATCTCTCTGAGGCCTCTAAGGGTACTCATCCCATTAATGAGGGTTCTATCCTCATGACCTAATCACCTTCAAATACTCTCACATTGGGAGTTAGATTTCAACATGTGAGGGACACATTTAGGCAACAGCACTGGTATGCACTTTTTTGGCCAAAAACCTTCTAAATTTTCACCATATTAGGTGTGTCTTTCTCCTGGGCATAAACTAGTTTACATTTCTCAGCTATGTGACAAACTGTAGATAATAGAATATGAGTGGAAGTTATATGTGTCATTTCTAAGACTGGCCCGTAAAATCTCATAGCATTTATTCTTGATCTCCAAGCCAGGAAGCTTGGAAGTCACTTGCTAAAGACGGCAAAGCCACAAGCTGGAAAGATCCAAGTCCCTAAATCCCCACAGTGTCTGCTTATCAGAAACATTTGAGACTTTGCATACATGAGAAGTAAGTTTCAATTCTGTTAAGCCACTGAGATTGTTTGTTTTGTTTTGTTGTTACAGAAGCTAACATTACTTAATCTTTCTAAAGCCTGAAAGATTTTGGTTTAAATATTTGCCAAAAACTTCTTAGCATTATGCCCGGTCCATAGCAAGCCCTCAATAAATGTTAGCAATCATTATAAATATCATTCTATATTAGGACAGAAAGCTTGGCTGAGGAAGTGGCATTTGAGTTATGCCTTGACATACTTGTAGGGATTCAACTGGCAAGATGTCTAAGGGACAGCATTTCAAATGGGATTTATGATGTACGAAAAGCTAGAGAGACGAAAAGTTTCAGGAAATGAGACTGGTCCAGTTTGGGCAGCTGGGAAGCTAGCGAGAATCAATGGAGGATAAGATGGGAAAGCTGATTGCTGCCCAATATTGGAAAGCCTTGAATTAAAACTGAGGTTAGAGTGACATTCAACCATAAGGAAAAAAAAGTATTAATATGCATATTAAGGATCCCGAGTGATTTTTCCAACTTTTTTCTAAACCAAAACAAAATAAAAAAAAACCTACTGACTCTCAGAAAATCACTGACTTCATAAAGAAAGCTTAGACTGTCCCAAAGTCCGATAAATGATGGTGATGCAGGTAGGGGAAATGACAATATCTACAACATATAAAGGAACACCAGGGCTCCTTCCTACAGAAGACAGTTCCCTAGGAAGAAGGCCCTTCTGTTCAAACCTGGCCCCTACCTCTCTGGTTCCAACATCCCGGACATCCCAGGAGCCTGGAACATACTTCTGCTAGCCAGGAAGGGGTAAGTAAACCCGTGCTGCTCTCTCATCCCTAGGAGAGGATGAGTGCCAAGTGATGTTTTTTTCAGCAAGGTACCCATTAGCCTCAGCAAGCTCAGCATCCTCCAGCAAAGTCTACTTCCTTTTCATTCACCTTTCTCCCTCCTTCCACTCTTCAGGTGAATGTCTAATAAGCATTCCTCCCAACCTGAGTTAAGGCACCCATAACAGGCCCTTCCCAGAACCCAAAGGAGGTTGGCATTTTCCTCAAACAAATAGAAGGGAGGCAGTAACAGCTATTGAGAACCGCCTATGAGCCAAGCCTTTTTGTATCAGCTTCACACTATCTTATCCTCTGTTCAACAGTCCAATGAAGTTCTACTATTTCCATTTTTCAAATGAGGCAGACGAGCTTTTGCTGAACATGAGAGCTTGAGTTTGCTTCTTCCTTGAAGTTTTTGTAAAACTCAAAAATATCCATTCAAGAAGGTCATAAATATAGCCATCAAGACCTGTCCCTCCAGGCCAGTAGAAAACTATGTGACTTTTGGGGGAAAGAATTAAGAATAGACAATATCCTGGATAAAAATGTTAACTTCATAAACTCCTTTGGTGGATGAAAATAGCTCAGAGATTGAAGTCCTGGGTGTGTACTTTTCTAGGTTAATTGCTTTGATTTTAGGCAGGCACATTTAGGTAGTTTCATCTGAGTGCCTCCCTTGGAGGGAGTGTGTGCTTAGATTGTTAATCAACTTTGTATTACTGTAGAGCTTCATCTAATTTCCTTAAGAATATGCAGTAAGAGGACAGTAGCAGAGGGGAGCCTGCTGAGATTGTGCCCCATGAGGAGGCCTAAATGGTGCTTTCTATGAGCCTAGAATACAAAGAAAAAGTGGGGAGTACTCCTTGCTCCCTGGACGCTCCTGCCTCTTCCCAGGAACAGTATGACGACTCTTTCATGTCCCACAGTGGCAGAAAGGGCAACCTAGTTTCAAATGATTGCTCACAGTGGCCACTTCCCCTCAATAAACTCTGCTGCAGATGCATACACCCTTGATGGCTCACCACCACCTAACACTGAAATGAAAAATGTGTCCCTCTCTTGCTTCCTGCCTTTTATTTCCAGACAGAAAGATCTAAGACTCTTTTGTTGCCTATCAGAGTGACTGATACATAATTAATGCCCAGTACCAGACAGATGGATATGGATGGATTAATGAGTCCATGAAATTTTTTAAATGAATGAGTGAAAAGCTAAGCTCTCTTCAAGTCAGGTATAAAGCACTGAGTCAAAGACTGTATCCTATAGTCTATCCCTCCACATCGAGGAATGGCCCACAGATGTTTATAGATTATTTCAGTTGACTGAACAAATTCAGAATGGCAATACTTGTCATGATTCAGGCAGCATTGTGAAACTAGATTAAACAGACTGAGCTATAAAGGAAAATGTCAGTCTATATAGAGGGAAGGTCTCAGATGTTTGCTTATGACTTTCAAAGTGTGAAGTAATTGATTACGGTTTTGCTGTCATTTTTCCCTAACTCACTTGCCCCTTCCAACAATTCCTGAGACCTTTAAAAGTAAGGAATCAGTGTGCTAATTAAGTTAGGTGACCATCAAATTCATAAGCAATACATTTACAGACTGGCTTTTCCAAGACCATCATTCTAAATAGTGGCACATAGCAGTTTGGTATCATAAATCCATTAAACCATGATCACAAAGATTTGGGTTACATGCTACCATTCATTCCTTTCTGTACCTTGGAGTCTAAAGTTTTAATACTTCCAAGTCCTAAAGAGGCTAAGGTTTTCTCACCATAGTTAGTGTTGCCAGAAAGAAAAAGCAACCTTCTGTTGCTCTTGGCTTCACATTTATAGTATGTTTCAGCTTAAAGAGACTTTAGAGTTGATCCAATCTAGCATCTAGATTGTTGTTAGTTCAGACAGCTTTAATGCAAAAACTTAACTGTTTTGCTTCCTTCCTTTTCTTTACACAAGACTCATGTTTCACCACACTGCAAAGAAAGGTTTGAGAATTAAGCCTGTACCACCCTCTGAGAACAGAACAAGTTTTTGAGCTATAATAGTTGTGGGCCTGAATTAAGTAAGGTATTAAGCTTTATTTGGGCAAGAAGGAAAAAGCACCTAAGCAAGTTTTCATAGCAGGAGAGGTCAGCTACATAGGAAGACCCTGGCAAGTGGAACTCATCAAGTTCACTGCATTGTCCAAATGTCCAGGAACTACCTAAGAAATGATATATCATCTCCAACTATCAAGTTCCACATGGTGGTGAATATTTATCACCCAGGTTCAGGGGCCTTTGCCAACTGTGCCTCCCCATGAGTGTCGACTGAGGATTTGTCAGTATGCATCACTTCTGCAAAGATTTGTGATCAGGAGTGACATGTGATGTCACACATGACAGTCCACTTCTAATAACCTCCTGCAGCTACCCCTCAAAACACAGCAGGAACCTGGGAAGCCCAAAGAAGGGGACGAAGCCCACAACTGAAGGGGCTAAAATGAAAATCTTAAGACTGTGAGAAATGTGAAAAGTGTTTCTTCAGTAATATTTTACTTTAGATATGAGAAAATGATAATTCAGAGAGGGTTTATGATTTTTTCTGAGTCTCAGAATACAGTAAAGACAGAGCCAAACCTAGAATCCAAGTTGCCTGGGGCTGTGGTCAGTCATGAATAACATGTCTACAGTTGCTATAACTTGTAGTGCCTATCCTAAAATATTTTAATGAGCACAACCCAAAAAGGTCAGGATAGGCAACCTCAAAATCTGTTGAAGTGACTTATTGATGGACAGACTCCCTGGAATCATTTGACTCTCTCACAGGAAACCCTAGGCAAACCTCTCCCTTCACACTGTCCAGCAGCCAGATTTCTTGGGTCTCTTGGTCTTTAGTCTTAAACTCTGCAAACAGATCCAGCCTGTTTCTCCTATTCTCTCTCTGAGGTGGTGACACCTGCCTATATGTAAATCTTTAATTGGGACCTGCAGTTCAAAAGCCATCCATGCCCAAACAGGGAGCTCTCTCTCCTCTTAGTCACTTTTGTATTTTGTGATGTCTATTTGTTTTCCTATTTTATTATTTTTTTTGTGACAGGTCTGAATTGTTTGCTCTAATTTCTCCTCCAGGTAGCCTCATTCTTGGTCTTTCCAAGAGCATGATCCTTTCTTTCATCCTTTATCTTTAATTTTCTGCTATGGGTTTGATAACTGTTCTCTCCTTGCTATCAATTAACAAAATAATACCATTCACTCACAGATCTTCTCATGGAAAAAGCATGCAGAAAAGATCCCTCGGGATTCAAAGGCCAAACTAGCACCTTTTTCTAAGCTTGGTAGATGGACAGGAGTATAGGCCAGCTTTGGTCACTGTAGTTGATGTCATGGATCTGCCCTACTTGAAGGATACATGCTTGATGCTTTTTCTAGTATTCCTGGCAGAGCTATATTGAGCTTCCTATGTTCTTTTTCTCTGAGATCTTTAAACAACCAAGGACATATTGTGGCAGGGTAGCAAAGATCATAGAGTATGGTTATAGAGAAGAGTGGCCTCACTTATTCCAGAAAGCAAACAAACTTATGACTTTGGAAGGCAAAGAAGATTCACATTTACTGTGAATCTAGATTCTGTAGCAAGTCTTATCTCCTGGGTTGTCTGATTCTCACAGCAACCTGTAGTAGGGGTGGTACTATGCCCATTCTCATTCTTTTCAGATTTATAAACAGAAGATCAAAGAAAGTTTATGTATCCACTGAACATATTCATACTGGAGTATCCTTCATAGGGTGGCATTAGGGATGCAATAATAACACAACAGCCACTGTCACTCTTTCATGGGCTTTGCAGCCTGTTCTTACTTAGTTAACAGACAAGAAACAATCCAAATTAAAAAATCACAAATTATTAGTTCTGCAAAAATAAATAAACAACCACCATAGAGGCAAAGTAACCCACGAATGCATGGTTTACAAACAGTAGAGAAAATTTTCCAATCCACATGTTTCTGACTGAGAGCCTGAATTCTGTCCTCAGCAACTTGTACTTTAAGAAACTGATTTAAGCATCCCCAAATTATACTTTATCATGAAAATAAGGAGAGAATGTGAAATTGTGAATTATCTGCTTTGACCTAAAACCTAATAGGCTATTTAATTATAAGGTTTTCTGTATACGCCAATGAGAACTCCCTGCAGGTTTTAGTTTAGTCTTTTTCTTTGTGTCACTCAAGTATCTGCTGAGGCAACTCTTCAAAGTTTAAAGGAAATTGACTCAAGACTTGTGTCACAGATCTTGTAGAGCATGGAGCATCTTCTCTAAAATAAATTTCCATTCTTGTTTTATCCTGGGTCTCAATTTTACCTTCCCTCCTGTGAATAGCCTACTCACATCTTTTTGTTCCAAGTTTGCCCAGGCTGAGAACTCAGTCCCCTTTCCTTAATGTTACTCCAAATCCATCCTGTGATGGTTTGTATATTGGACACAACCTGATGGCCAATGCTGGCTGTTTAAATTGTGAGAGAGATAAGGAAGACAAGGGGGTATTAAAATTGGACCGTAAACTTCTCAGTCCTTAGAAACCTTTGTGCTTGTTAGCCACTGTCTTCCTCTCATTTTAGCCTCCCCTCAGATTACCAGATTATCCCCCTCCACTTCTGTCCTTTCTCAAACTCCTGTTTGTATCTTAGGAGAATATATTTACATAAGAACTCTTTCCTTCATTATACTATTGCCTTTTTAGTCATTTCCTCTAGACTTCATCTTCTACTTCTTAAGTGTTTTATCAGGCACTTGCCTAAATTGGTATCGTTCTTTCCCTAAGAAAAACTTTGCTGCCAGCTCTTTAAACAATGCTATTTTTCACCTTGCTGCACTTGTTTGGACACTGAAAATGTAATACCGAATGAAAGAAAAGAAGGTAGCAACAGAATTTAAAGTTACTTTGTATTTAAAGAGTACAAGAAAAAGAAAAACAAAGTCACAGCTGACTCAATCCAACATTCTGATACTCAAGCTCTATGTTAGTCAGGAAGGAACCTAATTAAAAGTTTACCTCCCTCTCCCACACAGGTGTCAAAGCTCACAGTCCACACTGCAGAAAAAGCAAATGGCAGGACAAATGGCATTCACATCACTACATCTTTTCACTGGTGTCATTTCACCCTTGTCCCTGGGGAGCAACAGCAGCTGAAAACCTGTCCACAGCCTGGCACTGTCCTCCCAGGGCCACATGAGAGGGGAAAGCAGCAGGCACTGAAGGCATTCTTAGCATCATCCTTTCATGAAAATTGACTTCTCACTGCTCCCCCAATTTTTTGGAACACTTGTGCAGATTGAGATGCTTAGCTCTGGATTTTGGCACTTTATTGCACATTTCACGTCATTCACTGGGCAGACACATTACCCATCTCTCCTGTTTCAGTTCTCACCTGATAAGTTAGCAGGTATGTAATCTGTAAATAAGCCAAGGCACAACCTCACAAAGGAGAGGAGCCTCTCATAACATGGGTTGTTGAAAATACTACCTGGCTGCAGCTGTCTGGCTCAAATTCAGCATTAAGTGCATATGTCTCATTGGATATCTCATTGCTTTGTGGAACACAGAGAAATTAACTGGAACTCTTAAATCCATCACACATATTTCCCCAGGTAGTTCTGTGAAGTGGTTAAGAACTCAGACTCTGGAATCAGACTGTGTAGGTAAGGTCCCTGTCTTTGCCATATAATGCCTAAATGACCATAGACAACTAAACTCTGCACACTCTATTTTCTCTTCTGCAATTACAGTGTAAAATTATAGTAGCTATTGCGTAGAGTTGTAATGAATACACATACCATACCTAGAAGAGTGGTACCTAGTGCTAATAAAGATGAGTGATTAGCAAAACATGGACAAGTTGATTCCCACTAGCTCAGGAATAGATCTAAATTTCACACACTGGTTTCTAATTAAGCTAATATGAGACCAAGGTAGGCAGCAGCAATCCTGGAACATTCAAAGCCATAAGATAAATGTAGTTCATCTTCCCAAAGTATCAGTTTGACTCCTAAGAAGTAATTTAAAGGAATGAACTCATCTCTCTGTATTAATATGTATAGATCTCAAAAAAAGTCATTTTTGGGTGAAAGCAAGATGCAGAATTATGCATAATAAAATGTTTATTTTTGAAACACAAAACATTATATCTGTCTTAGTTCTTGCTGCTGAAACAGAGTACTACAGACTGACACCAACAGTAGAAATTTATTTCTTACCGTTCTAAGGCCTGGGAGTCTGAGATCAAGTTGCCAGTGTAGTCAGGCTCCAGTGACTGCCTTCTTCCACACTGCAGACCCTTGCTCCTTGAATCTTCACGCGGGAGGAAGAGGGCTGCAGTGCTCGCTGGGATCTCTTTTATAAGAGCGCTAATATCACTAACGAGGGTTCCACCCTCATGATTTAAATTATCTCCCAAAGGCCCTACCTCCTAACACTATCATTTTGGAGGTTAGGATTTCAACATATGAACTTGGGGAGGGGGAGCTGGGAGACACAAACCTTAAGTCCATAACAGTATCATTTCCCAGCATATATAAATGAATGCAAATCTGTAAGGAAAAACTACAAATAAAAAGTGGTAATTACTTGCAGGAAGTCAAGTGAAGCCTGGGATTACAGGTGGCAGTCAAGGGAGACTTTAATCTATCATCTTCTAAATGTTTTCAAGCTGGGAGGATAGATTGGTAAATCATTTGCTTAATTAACTTTTTCTTTTAAAAGTAATTTAAAACTTTATTTTATTTTGGAATAAGCATATATATTACATATATATAATAAAAAGTAAAATTTGCATAAATTTTCAAAATAAAACATAATACCTTGAAGACGTTGCTTTATTTGCACAGTGAACTACATATTAGAGCCTCACAAACTATGATTGTGCCAAGCATGTTGTACAAACTAGGTAATCCTCACAAAGTCTTCTCAGATAGGTACTGATATTTTTACAAATCTCTAGACTGAGGCTTGGGGTTACTGAGTAACTTTCCCATTGTCTCACATTTTCACTTCACACTTTGCCTGGTAAACTCTCTTTCACATTCAAATCTCAACTTGAGGGTCAATATTTCCTCCATTTCTTATCATAGAAAGGATTAAACTACTTTTTTTTTCTGTGCAAACTCTTCTTTGTTGATGCCGTTTTTTTTACATGACTGTTTCCCCTGTTAGACCTGTGAACCACCTTGATGTGAGGACTTATACATTTTTGTATTTGTAGCACCAGTGTTATCACAGATGCCTAGAATAAAGTTAATAATTAGATTCAGTTGAATTGTGTTACATTTAGCTGAGTTGATTCTGAATGAAATAATGTAGCTACATGTGAGAAAATGATTTTTTGGTGGGTAGATTGAACTGAAGAAACAGACTATAAAATTAAATTTTCAACCAGGCACCTATGTTTCAATAAATGTGAAACTACAAAGCAAGTTGCCAAATTAGCACTTGAAGAATTTATAAAAGAATTCTAAGAAACGGTCCTATAATTTATGGACCTCTCGATCAAATCAAGGAGTTAGAATATGGAAGAAAAAGACTTGCAAAGAGATTTCTTTACAGAGAATTGTTACTCTGCTGTGAGTCTACCACACCCTAGGGGGAAGGGTGTATAATGCAGTATTTTCCAGCTGGAGAATTAGATTTCCCCTCTCCCCTAAGGGAAATTTATCCAGTGAGAACATAGTTAGCTAGCTGCATTAGTGGTATGAAGGGAAGGCTATAAGCTTGAGATTCTTAGAGCTCTCAGAATTCAGTGGGGCAACGGATGCATAAATTCTTCCTGTATCAAGAATAGGATCAGGTAGTGAAGGAGAGACAAAGCATAGAGTACTAAGACTTTTTCCAATAGGGCCTTCTCAGGGGTCAGGGTCCCCAGTAGCAAAAATATGGAGGCAAATTAACCCATTCCTGAGGAAGCAATCCCATAAAGTTATCTGTAATAGAGATGTATCCATCCTAGTCCAGGTAACTATGAAAAAGTAGAACCCAGCAGACAATTAAAAACAAACAGAAAAAAAATTAAAAACCTCCAATGAGCTCATGAAAGTGTTAGTTTTAAACATTTCACTAGAGATTAGAGTTTGAGACTAGCCTGGGAAACCCTGTCTCTTAAAAAGAAAACCTAAGAGATTAGCCAAACAGTGGTGTATGCCTATACTTCCAGCTACTTGAGAGGGTGATGCGGAAGGATCATTCAAGCCCAAGAGTTCAAGGCTGCAGTGAGCCATGATGGTGCCACAGCACTCCAGCTTAAGTAACACAGCAAGAACCTGTCTCAAAATAAAATAAACATGTACTTGACCCAAGAGCACAAAGCTACCTGATAGAGGTGCCACTCAACTAAGAGCCTTCCTGTCCTCTTAATCTCCTCCCACCTCCTTCCTTCCTATTTCACCCCTTTCCACTGGAATCCCAAGCAGCAGCTGGCAAGGAAAAAGGAGAAGCACCTGCCTGAGAAACACAGGTTTACATTACCAAACTACACTTTCTCATTCACAGATTTGCTTGATGCTAGCTGGTTATGTTGCCCATTAGTTGATGCAGTTTCTTCACAGTGTGGATGGTCTTTACAATTTGGTCTGGTTTTGCAATAGCTGGTACCAGTTTATCCTTTCCATATTTAGTTCTTCCTTCAGGAGCTCTTGTAAAGCAGGCATGGTGGTGACAAAATCTCTCAGAACTTGCTTGTGTGTAAAGGATTTTATTTCTCCTTTGCTTATGAAGCTTAGTTTGGCTGGATATGAAATTCTGGGTTGAAAATTCTTTTCTTTAAGAATGTCGAATACTGTTTTCCACTCTCTTCTGGCTTCTAGGATTTTTGAAGAGAGATTCGCTATTAGTCTGATGGGCTTCCCTTTGTGGGTAACCCAAACTTTCTTTCTGGCTGCCCTTAATGGAACTCTTCACCCCAAATCAACGGAATATACATTCCTCTCAGGACCACATCATACTTATTCTAAAATTGACCACATAATTGGAAGTAAAACACTCCTCAGCAAATTCCAAAGACCAAAAATCCTAACAAACAGTCTCTCACACCATAGTGCAATCCAATTAGAACTCAGGATTAAGAAACTCACTCAAAATTGCACAACTACATGGAAACTGAACAACCTGCTCCTGAATGACCGCTGAGTAAATAACAAAATTAAGGCAGAAACAAATAAGTTCTTTGAAATCAATGAGAACAAAGACACAACATATCAGAATCTCTGGGACACCACTAAAGCAGTGTTTAGAGGGAAGTTTATAGCACTAAATGCCCACAAGGGAAAGCTGGGAAGATCTAAAATTAACACCCTAACATCACAATTAAAAGAACTAGAGAAGCAAAAGCAAACACATTCAAAAGCTAGCAGAAGACAAGAAATAACTAAGATGAGAGCAGAACTGAAAGAGATAGAGACACAAAAAAACCCCTTCAAAAATATCAATGAATCCAGAATCTGATTTTTGAAAAGATTAACAAAATAAGACTGTTAGCCAGACTAATAAAGAAGAAAAGAGAGAACAATCAAATAGACACAATAAAAAATGATAAAGGAGATATCACCACTGATCCCACAGAAATATAAACTACCATCAGAGAATACTATAAACACCTCTCTTCCAATAAACTAGAAAATCTAGAAGAAATGGATAAATTCCTGGACACCTACAGCCTCCCAAGACAAAACCAGGAATAAGTCAAATCCTTGAATAGACCAATAACAAGTTCTAAAATTGAGGCAGTAATTAACAGCCTACCAACCAAAAAAAGCCCAGGACCAGACAGATTCACAGCCAATTTCTACAAGAAGTACAAATAGGAGATGGTACCATTCCTTCTGAAACTATTCCAAACAAGAGAAAAAGAGGGACTCCTCCCTAACTCATTTTATGAGGCCAGCATCATCCTAATACCAAAACCTGGCAGAGACACAACAACAACAACAAAAAGTCAGGCCAATATTCCTGAGGAACATCGATGTGAACATTCTGGGGAGAAATGCCAGATATAGGTGATGGGGAGGAAGGCAGCAAACCACACTGCCATGTATGTACCTATGCAACAATCTTGCATGTTCTTCATATGTACCCCAAAACCTAAAATGCAATTTTATATATTTTATATATATACATATAAAATACTGGAAAACTAAATCCAGCAGCACATCAAAAAGCAGATCTGCCACGATCAAATCAGCTTCATCCCTGGGATGCAAAACTGGTTCAACATGTGGAAATCAATAAATGTAATCCATCACGTAAACAGAGCCAGTGACAAAATCCACATGATTATCTCAATGGATGCAGAAAAGGCCTTTGATAAAATTCCACCCTTTTTCATGCTAAAACTCTCAATAAATTAGGTACTGATGGAACGTATCTCAAAATAATAAGAACTATTTATGACAAACCCACAGCCAATATCATACTGAATGGGCAAAAGCCAGAAGCATTCCCTTTGAAAACCAGCACAAGATAAGGATGCCCTTTCTCACCACTCCTATTCAACATAGTATTGGAAGTTCTGGCCAGGGCAACCAGGCAAGAGAAAAGAATAAGGCATATTCAAATAGGAAGAGAGGAAGTCAAATTGTCTCTGTGTGCAGATGATATGATTGTATATTTAGAAAACCCCATCATCTCAGCCTGAAAACTCCTTAAGCTGATAAGCAACTTCAGCAAAGTCTCAGGATACAAAATCAATGTGCAAAAATCACAAGCATTCCTATATACCAATAATAGACAAACAGAGAGCCAAATCATGAGTGAACTCCCATTCACAATTTCCACTAAAAGAATAAAATACCTAGGAATACAGCTTACAAGGGATGTGAAGAATGTCTTTAAAAAGAACTACAAACCACTGCTCAAGGAAATAAGAGAGGACACAAACAAATAGAAAAACTTTCCATGCTCATAGATAGGAAGAATCAATATCATGAATATGGCCATACTGCCCAAAGTAATTTATAGATTCAGTGATATCCCCATCAAGCTACCATTGACTTTCCTCACAGAATTAGAAAAAATCTACTTTAAATTTCATATGAAACCAAAAAAGAGCCCATATAGCCAAGAAAATCCTAAGCAAAAAGAACAAAGTTGAAGGCATTGCACTACCTGACTTCAAACTATGCTATAAGGCTACAGTAACCAAAACAGCATGGTACTGGTACCAAAACAGATATAGACCTATGGAACAGAACAGAGTCCTCAGGAATAATGCCACACATCTACAACCATCCAATCTTTGACAAACCTGACAAAAACAAGCAATGGGGAAAGGATTCCCTATTTAATAGAAGACGCTAGGAATACTGGCTAGCCATATGCAGAAAACAGAAACTAAACCTTTTTCTGACACCTTATACAAAAAGCTCAAGATGGATTAAAGACTTAAACGTAAGACCTAAAACCATAAAAACTCTAGAAGAAAACCTAGGCAATACTATTCAGGACATAGACATGGGCAAGAACTTCATGATTAAAACACCAAAAGCAATGGCAACTAAAGCCAAAATAGATAAATGGGATCTAATTCAACTAAAGAGCTTCTGCACAGCAAAAGAAACTATCATCAGAGTGAACAGGCAACCTATAGAATGAGAGAAAATTTTTGCAATCTATCCATATGACAAAGGGGTAATATCCAGAATCTACAAGGAACTTAAACACATTTACAAGAAAAAAACAACCCCATCAAAAAGTGGATGAAAGATATAAACAGAAACTTCTCAAAAGAAGACATGTATGCAGCCAACAACCATGAAAAAAAGCTCGTCATCACTGGTCATTAGATAAACACAAATCAAAACCACAATGAGATACTATCTCACGCCAGTTAGAATGGAGATCATTAAAAAGTTAGGAAACGACAGATGCTGGAGAAGATGTAGAGAAATAAGAACGCTTTTACACTGTTGGTGGGAGTGTAAATTAGTTCAACCATTGTGGAAGATAGTGTGGCAGCTCCTCAAGGATCTAGAACCAGAACTGCCATTTGACTCAGCAATCCCATTACTGGATATATACCCAAAGGATTATAAATCATTCTACTATAAAGACACATGCACACATGTGTTTGTTGCAGCACTGTCCACAATAGCAAAGACTTGGAACCAACCCTAATGCTCATCAGTGATAGGCTGGTTAAAGAAAATGTGGCACATATACACCATGGAATACTGTGTAGCCATAAAAAAGGATAAGTTCATGCCCTTTGCAGGAATGTGAATGAAGCTGGAAACCATCATTCTCAGCAAACTAACACAAGAACAGAAAACCAAACACTACATGTTCTCACTCATAAGTGAGAGTTGAACAATAGAACACATGGACACAGGGAGGGGAACATCACACACCAGGGCCTATTGAGGGGTGGGGGGCTAGGGTAGAGATAGCATTAGGAGAAATACCTAATGTAGATGACAGGTTTGATAGATGCAGCAAACCACCATGGCATGTGTGTACCTGTGTAACAATCCTGCATGTTCTACATATGTATCCCCAAACTTAAAGTCTAATTAAAAATAATAATAATAAAATAACATCTGGGCTGCAAGGAGAGATGAACGGTGAGTTGTTTAATGGATACAGTTTCAGTTTTCCAAGATGAAACATTTCTGGAGATTGGGTGTACAACAATGTGAACGTACCTAATGCTATTGAACTGAACACTTAAAAATGATTAAGATGGTAATTTTATGTTATATGTTTTTTAACCACAATTAAAATAAAATCTTTTGAAAAACAGGAAAAAAAAGAAAATATTTATCATAATAAGTGAAAAGGAGAATACAAAACTCCAAATGTATGATTCAAATTTTGCAAATAAAATGAACAGAAAAAGTATTTTAAAATCTTAATAGTATCTCAGGTTGGTGTGTTTGCAGACTGTTTTAATTTTCTTCTTCATTTCTGTCTCTGTTATTCACATTTTTAGGAATGAGGAAAATAGAAGCTAGTGATTATGAAGCTGTATGTATTTACATTATCTCAACTAATCCTCACAACAATCCAATGAGGTGGCGAATAGTAAAATACTCATTTTACACATAAGAGATGTTGGTAACATCCAAAATTGCACAGCTAATATGTGACTGGAACAAAATTTGAACTTAGGTCTGTATGAATGTGGAATGTACACTTTCTAGGATTTTTATAGTCATAACACTAATGAACGTACAATATGGACTATTACTTGGCATTGTTTGGGTTGTTTGTGAATGTGAAGGTCAAAGGAAATGTATATCGTTTAGCCTACATCAAATAGGCTGGATCAGAACAAGTACTGGTAATAACCCCAACAGCAAAAATTAGTCTGGATAAAAATGCTTCAGCTGGGATTTGTAATGATTATGGATACGCTGGGTCAGTGCTAAAGCCTCAGGGAAAACCAAGAGACATTGATTATACATGAGATTTTGTAGTGCAAAACTAACGGTCAGGAGGCTTATGAGATTGCCTGGTGGAAATGATATGGGTGGAAATTGCTTTACTGGGGTCAGGAGTGGAGACATATAGCTTTTAATGTAAGGTGTCAGAAACACAGGCTCTGGGTTTAAGTCCCAGATCACTGGCTCTCTCTTACTAGCTAGGTAGTATCCATAGGCAAGTTAATTATCTTGTCTGCTCGTCAGCTTTTCTATCTGTAGAATGGGAATAGTCATATGTTATCTTAGTCTGTTCGGGCTGCCATAACAAAATACCATGGAGTGGGTGACTTATAAACAACAGGAATTTATTTCTCACAGTTCTGGAGGATGGGAAGTCCAAGATCAAGGTGCCAGTAGATTTGGTATTTGGTGGGGGCTCATTTTCTGATTTATACACAGTGACTTTGTGCTGGGTCTCCACCTGAAAAAGACAAACAAGCTCCTTCAGGTCTCTTTTATAAGGGCACTAATTTTATTCATGGGAGCTCTGCCTTAGCACCTAATAGCCTCCCAAAAGGCCTCACCTCCTAATACCACCACCTTGGGGTTAGGTTTTAACATATGAATTTAGTGGGGACACTAACATTCACACAATAGCACACCTCATAGGGTTTTTTGAGGTTGAAGTGAAATAATCTTTGTAATACATCTAGTGTCATATCTGACACATACAATATCAACTAATTTTAGCTATTACAATTGTTTCTCTTAATCTCACTGTTTTAGTTGTCAATCACAAAATATGACCAGTCAACTTTTAGTTGTTACGTTATTTCACCTTTCCTTTAAGCGACTAATAAACAGTGGTGTAACATTCAGGAAAAAGCCTGATTTGTAACATTTGAAGATTATCTGCAGTGTAAATATTCCTGCAGTGGTAGATTTCAAGCTACCAAAGGTTTAATGACAGGCTCTCATAATTTCCAAATATTTAATAAATCAGCTCTCACAGGATGGTGCAAGCTAGCTCCAGATGGCTCTGGAACTACCATCTTATTTCTTCTGCCAAGGTTTTCCCCTGTCAAACATTCATGACCAATACTGGCTACGTAATTTGCTGGCCCTCATTAAAATAAAGTTTAAAATATGAGTCCCTTGTTCAAAAATCACAGGAATTTTAACATGTTGACAGCAGTGCATTAAACCAAATTTGGGACCCCTCTGAGCCTGGGACCTGTGCAACGGCACCTACACCTATGAAGCTGACCTTCACGATTTGTCTAATGTTCTCCACTATCTTCATACCACATGTTTTTTAAGGGCTACAGGCCATGGGTAGTTCTAGGGGATTCAACTTCCATATCTCAACTTCCATTTTTCTAAAACTGATTTGTCAGAGAAGGCCCCCATGGTAGAAGTCATCCTATCCCAACTTCCCTTTCACAAACATTTTTCAGCTCATTTCAAAACAGTCTTACCTCTTACCTATGCAGCATCCAATCATGCTGTATAAATAACCCAAAGCTGTTAAAATAAAGATAGTCAGACAAGTGTCTTAACCAGGGTGCCATAAGTATACACTAGACTCAACTCATTAAAAGTTGTATTTCTAAAGAATATTTGCTTTGTTTGTTTTATTAAATTTTTAAAGTTATCAAATTATTTGTATTGTTTTAACTGAAATAATACCTATAATAATAATCCAACATGAAAGTTCTTTTTAAAAGAAAACACTTAGAGCCTTTTATTCATAGAGACAACATACACATATGTTGCAAAGAAATACTATAGGGTGATCAACAGAAAACTTTCAAGCATAAAGGTGTGTGATGTTAAGATAAAGTTCTTAAAGAAAGGAAAAGAGATACAAGTTATAGGAGAGAAAAGAATGATGTAAAATATTTCACTGATACAGAAGAACCTATTTATGCATTTTTAAATGAGTCATGATTCCATTGGATTATATGCCACTAGGTTCATTGAGTGACACATCAGTTTCTGGTAATTGTCAATACGTGTAAAATGCTAGTAACTATTTAAATGCTAGAATTTTTTGATATTTCAAATTTAGTTAATGGGGATACAAATAAAATGTTGAAGACCGATGCTCAAGTTGAAAAACTATGACCCAAGAAATGTAAAGGGGATTTGCTGCAATACAGAGAAGCTGAAAGGCAGGACATCCACCAACAGTACACAAACAACACGAATAAAGGTGACATTTATTCAGCCCAAGAAGGGCAGAACTTGAACAAAGTTCAAGAGGTGAAGAAGGGCAGAAAGGCCCCAGGACCTTCCAATGAATGGTACTCCCAGTCGCTACAGAATTTCCAGGTATCCAGCAGTTGGCATCCTTCATCTCATGTCTCATCTCAGTCTTCCTTTATGAAAGACTGTCCTAATTTAGTTTCCAAAACTTTCATTTTTAGCCTATCACCTTAATAAAGTTTTTACTGTGTGCTGCTAATTTACTTAATATTATCTCAAAAATAACACATTTTTAAAATTTTAGATTTATACTAAGGAATTGTATACTTAAAATAACACATTTGACGTGTTTATATATCTGGTAACACTAAAATATACAAACTTTAAAAAAAAAAAAGTTCTCCCACTGTGCCAATTAAACTCATTTTGTGTTCTCAGTGCTGAACCTACCAGGAAGCACCATCCTGACTGATCCTGCTGGTGAGCTAAGCCTTTGATCTTCCAAAAACTGGTGGGTATAGCTATTTCATTATTTAGGAAAGAGGCTATCTCTTCAACCTGAAGGATTTGAGTCTGTCTCCAGGCTAGAGAATGTGTCTGGTTACAGGAATTCCCATCAGTGACCAAGACTGTCATTTTTTTCTCTCTCAACAAAGAGGTAAAATGATATCATTCACAAGCTTCCTGTAATGCATTTTATTTGCCACTGTGCAATGAAAATGGGCAAATGATCTGTTATAAAACTGTTGGAACTCTTATAACCAAAGCCAGCTGAACTTTAATGACACCAGAATAAGAAATGGAAGAAGCTCCCAAACGTTTCTTTAGCAATATTTGAGTTTGAGTCAATCAAATAAGAAAATAATTCGCATATAGCCAAAAGTTTGGCAGTGGCTCTAGGCTTTTACAACTCAAAAAGAAAGAAAGAAAAACAGAGAGATAAGCAAAGTAGTAAAGAAATAGGAAATGGGAGATACGCTAGATTTCATGACTCTATGGAAAATTTATTAGAAATTATTAGGTCTAGAAAGTTATTTCTTTACATGAGTATTTTCTTCCTATTTACTAATATGCCACCAAATAGCTTGTCCAAAAAAAATTCGAGACAGTCTATTCAATAAATAATTGTGTAGATAGATAGATATTATTAATAAGACACAGATAAGTAAATAAATCTTGGAAAGATGAAATAAGGGTAATGAAAATAAAACAAAACCAGAATTTAATTCAGTATATTTAATACATCTGATCAAGTCCTTCACATTTGCTAGAAATAGGCTGTGACTTTGGCTTCAGAAGCCTAGCAGCCAACACAGAAGAAAAACCCCAGTCAGGGAAAATATGTCAATCCCATGGAAGACGTTGCAGTCAGAAAAGCCTACATTTGAATCCCAGTTCTAACCAGCTGTGTGGTCTTGAGTGAAAGTCACTGAACCTTCTAAGTCTCGGTTTCCTCTTCTATATAATGGGGTTGATAGTACCTGACTCTCAGAGCTATGAACTACACAAGTCAAGTCTCCAGCCGAACACCTTACATTCAACAAAAGTTTAATATGAGTAATCAGTTAAACAGTTCACACTATCCATAGAATAAAAAATAAATTTGCTGGGGACCAGCTAGCAAATAGCTAACCCACTAATACCAGCAGAAATCTAATGAGACTCAAGTAAGGAGAGGAAAAAGATCCTACACACTTTAGCAACACTGAAGGTTTGAATCAATTACTGTAAACAATAAAATAACATACACATGGACAGAAATCCGGCAGTGATTTCAGGCTTCAACATGCAGCATATATGGGTTTGATTGTGTACGTGTGTGTGTGTCCATGTGTACGTGCTATTCTATTGTTTTAATTTAGTAGTCCTTGACTAAATTATCTCTTCACAGATTTTCCCAGGTGGCTTCAACACTGACCTTCCTTTTTCTATTTTTGTTTTTGTTTTTGTTTTGTTTGAGATGGAATGTCTCTCTGTCACCCAGGCTGGAGTTCAGTGGTGTGATCCTGGCTCACTACAACCTTAGCCTCCCAGGCTCATGTGATTCTCCTGCCTCAGCCTCCCCAGTAGCTGGTATTACAGGTGCCCTCCACCATGCCTGGCTAATTTTTGTATTTTTAGTAGACATGGGATTTTACCACGTTGGCCAGGCTGGTCTTGAACTCCTGACCTCAAGTGATCTGCCCACCTCAGCCTCCCAAAGTGCTGGGATTACAGGTCTGAGCCATGGCATCCAGCCTTCCTTTTTCTATTTTTTTTTTTTTACAAGTAAACTGGACTTTCTGGCTCTCCCCTAACTTCCTATCCATCAATGGAAGCTGTGAGTTTTCTCAAGTAGAGAAGGCAAGTGGGTCCATTGGACAAGACTAACATAATTTTAATGAGTCAACCAGCAAGAAATGCTGAACTCACTAACTAGGTGGCGGATTTCTCTACTCGATCTCCCAGACTTCATGCACACCAGCCCTCTTTGGCCCAGTCACATCTTTCAGCTCTAGATTGATTTACTGGGATCCCAGTCAGTAGGCTCATGTGTCTCATTCTACCTCTGAAATCCTCAATTGCTGAGCCATGATGATTTTTCCACACATCACCCCAGGGTGTGTCAGCACACAAAGCCAGAGAGTTTGAAATCTTTTGAGCTCATTAAAATAGATGTGCAACTGGGGTCTGCTAACTCTGCTCTCCAGTGTCCATAATTCTGGCTCCCCACACCCTACTGTCCCCTAAACTCACAACACAACTAGATCCCATTAATAAGAGCACACCTAGGTCTGGAAACAATAAGGTCATGCTTATTCCCACTTGCACATGGTTTGACCTGCAGCGGAGCCACAGCCCACACAGCCTCACATGTTAGCACTCCTCGGAGGCCACAGAAGACACCAACCGGAGGCCAAATCACACTTTCCCATCGGGGCCAATGTTGCCATATTTCTCAGGAAACTGTATTATTTTTTATCCAAACCTGATTTTAAATGCTCCAAAAAAGAAACTTTTAAACGTATGATCAGAAAAGTAGAGTAGAAAACAAGTACTCCTTGCGAAAGAGACACCGTTGGTGGGGGAGGGAATCTCCGGAGCTCAGATAACAGCAGCATGGAAGGAATACATTTTTATTATCAGAGAAGTTAGAAAACAGTAGGGGAAACCCATTTAGCCAAACTTTTGACCAAAAAAAAAAAAAAAAATCAGTCAACAGCAAAATTTGAATGCCTGCCAAGCACGGCTTGTGATTAGACAGGGAAACAGCATCTGGCTTCAGACTTTGAGTTTTGGTGTCAGATTGATTTGGGGATCATGTTCTGGGTTCTTACTAAGGGTTGTTAACCTGGCTCTCCCACCTACTAGCTGCATGACTTGGGGTAAATAACTCAGTAACTTAAACCTCAGTCTCTTCCTCTGTGAAGTGGGGCCAATCATCTCTCTTTCATAAAACTGCTGTGAGTTTAAATAATTTAACTTATTAATGTGCAGAGACCAGGGTTGGCCAACAAATATTTATAAGAGCCTGTTACAATCTAGACAGTTGTATAAGAAATAGTTACTACTCTCAAACAGCACATAGTCTAAAGAAGAAGAAAAGGGCAAATGTCTAACTATGTTCTCACTGAGGTTGGACAGACTGCTTTGGGAGCACAGAACAAGGGACATTTGCCTAGTGGAGTCAGACACGGATGCCAGCTGTCTGATCCCCAGGCCTCCCGTCTTCAGCATCGTGTATTACTGAAGGAGTCCTTGAGCACCAAAGAGCCTAATGATCAGTCTGGCTCCCAACCTTGCATTCAGTGTGAAAAGACTCCAAACACAACTGGCCCCCTTCAGCCACCCTGTTGTACCCAATGAAACCAGTCACATCTATATCTATGCTCCTTTCAAAGACTGTCATAAAACAGATCCTCTCCCAAAGGACTTCAGCCACTTCTTTCATTTTCTTGAGGGCCTTTGAGTCCACTCTACATCACAGGGTCCTTCGGCTGCACAGCAATTTTTCCATCAGAAAGCTTCCCATAAGGACAGAAATGTCAAAATCAATTTTCTTGGAAAGAAACAAAAATAACTTTTTTTCCTAAAATTGTCTTTATGGTAAAATTTATGAGAATAGAAACATATCCTAAGGGGTGCAATAGAAGGCTCATTTGAAGGATTATTTTATTCTGGACTGCAGAAAGCCCTGGAGAAATCAGTACGAAAAACTCTACTGATCCCCAGGGGACAGACTAGATGTCTGAACTTTTCCGAGTTTCTAACAGCTACAGTTCTTTTGCAAAGTACTTGTTGTATTTCACAACTAGTGGGTTGGCAAGGCGTTTTAACAGGACAACTGAAATAGCTGGAGTCATGGACGGAGACTGGCACAACGTATTGCAGAGAGCTACGCAATGGGGGAGGCCCAGAGCCCCCCTTAGCTGTCTGGAGTGACAAGGAATGCTAAAGTCTTACTGAACCACACTTCAGAGCATGGCCCACTTTAACTCAGATCATGACACAGAGCTCATTCCAGAGTGGTCAAAATGTGATCTGGTCCCTTTTCCAATAAAAGAAGACAAAGTTCTGAAGTAAAAATTAGAAAATACTCTCCTTCATTCTGTCAATACCCCCACTAGATAAGAGTTGAACCGAATTTAAAGATTGTCAGCTTAGCCAGGCATAGTGGCAAGTACACACAGTCCTAGCTACTCTAGAGGATGAGGCAGGAGAATGGCTTAAATGCAGGAGCTCAAGTCCTGCCTGGACAACATAGCAAGACCCCATCTCCAAAAAAAAAGAAAAGAAAAGAAAAAGAAACTGTTGGTTTGGCATAGTGGCTCATGCCTATAATCCCAGCACTTTGACAGGCCAAGGCCGGTGGATTGCTTAAGCTCAGGGGTTTGAGAGCAGCCTAGACAACATGGCGAAACCTCATCTATACAGAAAATACAAAAATTAGCCAGACATGGTGGCACACGCTTGTGGTACCAGCTACTCAAGAGACTGAGGTGGGAGGATCACTTGATCCAGGGAGGCAGAGGTTGCAGTAACCCGAGGTGGAGTAACCAGAGGTGCAGTAACTGAGGTGGCGCCACTGATGTCCGGCCTGGGCAAAACCCTGTCTTAAAAAAAAAGATTTTCAGCTTAAGAGATGCCAAATCCCTATCCTTCTCCTGGCCCCCACCCCCTGCAGGCAACTGTTACTGAGTCTGAGGAAATAGAGTATTGTAGGGATAGCTCAGGCAAACCATCAGTGCTGATCAACAGGAGCCATCTCAGCAGTAAGCAGAGCGCAGCAATGGGAAAGCAGGGTCCGCTGCAGCAGAAGCCCCGGCAAGCAGGCCAGGGGCACCTGGGAAAGCAATCAGGGCTCAGGTTCAAGGAATCCACAAGGACACAGTGAGACAAGTCCCAGTCAGAAGGGTAATGGCAGTGGTGGCTGCAGAATTTCAATACAGGAAGGACTTACAGGGAGCATTTGGTTGGAAAAGAACTAGAGAAGCTGTATTTGCATAATACTCTACACAAGACTGAGAAAATGTCAATTATCCATATCAAAAAATAGAGGTACCATGAAGAGTTGGGAGGAGAGCTAAAGCCTGCAAAACCAAGAAGTTTCCTGGATTCAGATTTTTCTGAGGTCATCCCCAGGCAAAACGGTGGATTCAGAAACCAGAACACGCCCTGGGGGGCAGGCTCTGGCCGGAGAATTCAGCTGCAAGTGCTCTGTCCCAGCAGACAGAAGGCAGGGGACAGGGAGAGCTTGTTGCCACCCCAGGGCAATGCAGCAGCTCAAGCATTAGCAGAGGGACATGCGTCCTTGGTTAGTTAGCAAGCAGATCCGTGAGAATGTCTGGAAGTAAGGAGGGACTTGATAGGTCTGCTTAATTGTTTCCTGCCTCAAGCCCAGATTGGTCTGGGAAACAGGCAGGGCCCAGGCTGCAGGTGGGAGATTGTGTGGCCAGCTGTAATGAGCTGGAGAGGCTGCATAAGGGGAAATGGAAAGAGAGGTGGGGGTAGGGAGAACATACTGAAATGAATCCATGAATGTCCTGGGGCCGGAGCCGGGTCACTCAATGAGGGGAAGGAACTTCCTTCCCTCTTTCGTTATTTTCCTTCCTCTCTCTTCCTCCATACAGGCAACCAGCTAGAGGCGGGATAAGCTGTCTCAAGGAAGAAGAAATCAAAACAGGCTTTAAATTACTGGAGGTCATGTCCTGTTTGAAAGAACAAGAAAAGAAAGCAGAGTGCTACCTGTCCTGCCAAGACCTCACTGCCGTGATCTGTGGCCAAAGAGGTTACATTAGTTCCATCTTCATAGCCCAGGGACTGAGGCTTGAACCCACGTCTCCCTTTCTCCTTTAAAGAACTGCTAACCACTTCCCCATCAATCACTGAAAGCATGTGTTTCTTTTACTGCAGACATTTCTGCAAAGCCTTCCCCTGAGAGCTGAGTACAGATGCAATAGTCCAATAGGTGTGGCTGGTGCCCTTTCATCCTTGACCCATGATCTAGAACATTTGGCTTACAGCATAAAGAGGGGGCTCCCAGCATAATTAAATAGCCAAGGAGCAAACATTATTATAGCTCCTTTTTTCAACTCAAATAGTTTAGGATTGACTGACAGCCTAAGAAATACTTGCTTTTTCACTTTCAGATCAAATATAACTGTCTTCAGAGTGTAAATCCTCTGAAGCCTGCCCTTCTTCCATCCAGTCCCTTGGGTGGCAGATCTTAATTGACTACTCCATGTTCTCCATAGGGAGGCAGAATGCCACAGCAGCAGAACAAACTGTACTCAGAGGCTTCAGGAAGCCACCCTCATCTTCAAATGAAAGAATTAAGATTGAGCTTGGAGAGACAAAATGTAAAATCAGTGCCTGGAAAAATAGGCCAAGTCACCTTAAGAGTCAGAATAGCTCCATGGATATGTCAGTCATTTACAGTGTTGAATAAGGACGTGGCACAGCTGGTCAACGAGCCACAAGACTATGGTAATGACCATCTAGCACATCAAGGGGAAAGGGTGACTGTGCTGAGCACTCAGCTTCTGTGGTTCCAACAGCATGCAGACCTATGAGGCGATAGTTACATCCAGCTGATTATAGTTCAAGGGCATAAAACATCCAGATTATTTAACTTACCAAGCAATCACTGATGATAATTACCACCCCCTGCAGGCCCCCAGAGGGAGAGTGCACCAGCCAAGAGCCAAGAGCACTGCTTCAGTTTCCTCAGTGGTTCTGGATCTTAAAAACGGGCTTGGTGGGTCGGTTTACAAATGAGCTCGGTTACTGTAAGTCTGCCCTTCAGAAACTGAACCTGCTGAGTGAACAAATGAATAAAATTAGGCTTTTAAGCCTGCAAGATTGAGGGTTTGACTCTGAGCCATGGAAAGTCCCTCTAGGCAATGTCTCTCTGTAAGCAGCTGGGGAGATATCCTACAGATCTTTCCTGAGCTCTGAACCACCTTGCCATTGCCCTTTCGGCTCCTACTGTTTCTGACATAGACTAACACAAATGGAACCAGCTCTTTGAGTGGGGGGGAAAAACTTCCATACTTCAGAGAATAATAGAAAACAATAAATAACTGCTAAATGGCAAGGTTCATGGGGAGGAAAGCAGGAACAGCTGAGAAAGGGTTTATGGAAGCGATGGGCTTGAGTGGGCCTTGTAGTTCTACATGGGCGGAGAACTGATCCAACACACTCCACATGGGGATGGAACAGGGCATCCAGAAAGAAGGTGAGACGACTTCAGACAGACAGTTCAGATTTTGATGTCCTGGAACATGATACTGGAGATTAAAGGAGTGAGCAGATCTTGCAGTGTCTGAAATGCCAGCCTGTTGTAAGTTCATGAAGCAGAAATGGGTCTCAGAACACTGACCTGGTAATAGCACATGGGCTGCTCAGACAGGAGAGGGACTGGAAGGGGGAGAACCACTAATAATCAATGCAGGTGTGTGGCGAAAAGGGCTATTGCATTTATATTAAATTTCCTGAGGCCTGTCAAATTCTTCTCTTATTATATTTCCAATATAAGCTCTTAGAATAGTGAGGCAATATACTTAGTGTGAGAAATACAGCTATAGGGGTTGGGAACATTGGTGCTAGCTCCAAGGAGCACTAAACAGTAAAACAGTGTTGCTGTTATACAAATAATCACCAACCTTGCGCTCTTGCATGAGAGCTCAGCTTGTCCAGAGAACTAAGTTTTATCTTTAGATTTGCAGAATGGAGACCTCTGTAATATTTTAAAAGGCAATCCCACAGAGTTATCTGGCTTCCCTGGAACCAAGAGAAAAGGTCTCTTACTGGTAAAGTGTACTCTTCTGCACACTTTGTTTTATTCCTAAATGGGCCAGTCAGGTCTAGGATTCAGGCGGCCTTAGAAACTTTTCAGGGTTAGCATTCAGGCATCAACAAAGCAGTTCTGATTTAGAGAATTCATGAGATGAGAACCAGCTACATTCATGATTTCCCAAACTTGGCCAATTTAACGCAAATATATGCAGTCTTGCAATCGTGATTTCAAATTTTCTGATTATGCCAGGAATAAAAATCTGCAGAATTTCAAAGACTTACCATTTCTGACACTTTTGAAATAACATAAGACCTTTTTCAACTTTAACTCTGGAGAACCATTGTCAGACACTTCTGCATTTAGGTAAACAATACCAGTTCACCTCTAAGTAAAACAGTGACCTATTTTTAGAGACCAAGGGTTTTAGTGTTTTACCATTCAGGAAATAAACATCATCATCATTCCTTCTATTTCAATGAGCACAGCTGTCTGGGTGGGGACGTAAACATCCCTTGGCCATGTTGTGTGAGAACCAGGAAACAAAGCTGACTACAAATTGCCCAAGCTCCCATCTATTCTCATTAGCTCTTCTAAGTGAAACAAGACCTACAAGACAAACAACATGCTTGGGTCTCTTTGCAAAGTTAGCCCTTTTCACTGCTGCTTATTAAATGTTCACTTTTAAAAGAAAACAATTATTAAAAGAAAGAAGTTAGCCCTTTAACTAATTCATGATTCTGTTGGAAGTGCAAAAATCATCATGAGGGCTCTACTCTCAGGACCAAGTTATCTCTGAAAGGCCAAATACCTTTCCAAATACCTTCACTTTGGAGATCAGAGTTTCACCATATAAATTTGGGGGAAGATACAAACATTCAGTCCATAGCATCATGTGGCCCTGAGTGGTGTGGTGTACCCCTTCCTTGTACCCCTTCTTTAGGAAATGTAAGTAATGAAAATTTTTCAATGGTATTAGCCTTTGATAAGTATCATCACTCAATCACCTCTATTATAAATTTAAATCCTGCAGGTACAATCATTGATACAAATTCCCATTCAATGGTGCTTCTGAACATGATGCTAAATGCAAATGTGCAAACTCTCCATTCGCTCCATGTCCATCTTCCAGTCAGCCTGGACCAGGCTGTGGACAGTTGGGTTAATATGACATCTGACAGGGAAAAAAGATTTTTTTCAACTATACCAAGGTGTCAGAAAAGCCTTCTCTCATAGGGAACCAGTATAATTATTCCTGGCTTTCTTTTTATACCAAGAAAAAGAGTGGGATTCCTGGCATATGGCAGAGCTCTCCTTCCTTCTCACACCTAGGATGTAGACCCAGGCCCTCCTTACCTGCTGCCTGGGCCACTATGGTGGCCTCTGAACTGATCTCCCTGACCCTCACATAGGGATAATAATTGAAGATCTGCAGGCCAAGTCCAGTCCACAAATGTCTCTTATTTGGCCATCTTAGTATGGGTTGTTTGTTTAGGAAGCTAACTTTATTACTGGAAATGTTATGTGTTCCAACGAAAAGCTCCCACAACCTGGACTCTGTAACCTCCTGTAGAACAAACATAAAAAGTTTAAGGTACGTTGGTTGGGATTGGACAATACCACCCAAAAAGTAAAAGAGGAAAAAGAATCTTTTGCTTCTCTGCTATGGAAAGAGATAGTGAGACCAAATGTCCAGCACCAGATGCCTTCTGCCCTGGACCAGAAGGAAAGGGAGGCCAGAGGAGAAAGGCAGGGGTGAGGCATTTACCTGAATGAAGAGCAGAGTATTACCATTGATCCTGATATGGTTTGGATCTGTGTTCCCCCACCAAATCTCATGTCAAACTGTAATCCAACAGTGGAGGTGGGGCCTGGTGGGAGGCGATTGGATTATGGGAACAGATTTCTCTTTTTGGTGCCATTCTTGTGATAGAATTCTCACAAGATCTAATTGTTTAAAGAGCATGTGGCACCTTCCCCCTCGCTCTCTTCCTCCTGCTCTGGCCATGTAAAACATGGCTGCTTCCCCTTTGCCTTCCACCATGATTGTAAGTTTCCTGAGGCCTCCCCAGAAGCAGAAACCTGTACAGTCTGCACAACCGTGAGTTGATTAAGCCTCTTTTCTTTATAAATTACCAATGCTTCACTTATTTCTTTATAGCAATGAGAGAATGGACTAATACAGTCCCAAACTGGAAAAATGCTGAAGGCTACGCTTAAGGGAGTTATTTTTTCTAATTCGAGATAAAAATTTTAAGAGAATTTTCTGAATCACACCACTCTTTCACACTGTATAGTATAATAATGGTACCTTAAAATTACAATTATACAGTATGCTAATATAAAACTACTCCTAATACCTTCTGCTGTTCAAAGAAATCAAGCATCAGTCATTCCTTATAAGCAATGTAATTTTACAGTTCTTATCACTCTGTCTAACTGAAATCCTAATGCACAAAAGACAGCTAAAGCCAAACTAAAGAAAGAAAAGAAGAATTGGCAATGAATCGGAGGGAGGCATAGGAATCAATCACAACTCATGACAACACTTAATTACTTCCCACGAATGGTACCTTATATAACACCATTATGTTTAAACTCATTTCAACCACCATCTGACAATCAAGAAATTTCACATGAAAAACTAGGTTTCCAGCTTCTTTTAAATTTTGAAAATTTTGGTGAGAGTGGCCTGTTTTTCCACATGGCAGCCACCAGCCAGAGCTGAGGCAAGGGTGCCTCCCAGCTAGAGCATAACCTCTCCAGCCCCCCATGAACCCCACAATTTCAGGTTTATTCAGGACACTGAGGACAAGTGCCAGCGGCCTTTTAAACTTGTGCTTGCTCAGTTAATTAGCTTGTAATCCGGGCATTTTTTCCACCTTCAATGGCACCATGCAATGGTAAAGAACAAAGGGCTCTGGAGCCAGACACTGCTTGGATTCAAACCCTGGCCTCCACTCTGATCACAGGTTTGACATCAGCCAACTTCACTCACCTCCCTGTGCCTCAAAACCTCATTGTGAAAAGAAGGTACCAAGCTTGTGAAGTGTTGTGAGGAGAAAAGACTTAGAAGCACTTAGAACAGTGTTTGGCACAAAGTAAGGGTACAATTATTGTTAGCTTTTAAAATTCATGTCTTTATTCAAAACTTAAGGGTAAGAGGATAGATTGAGTGGGCCATGTGTTTCAAGAAAACTGAGAGACAGAAATGTTTCTTTATAGAATAAAGAAAATTCACTCCAACATGTTTAATAAGCAAACCATCAGCCAGCTTCAGTCAGTCACTCTCTGTCTGGAAGCTCCAGCCAGACCTATATGACAGAGTACAGTTCTAGGCTCTCTCATCCCTGGTCTAACATGGGAATGCTTTTCAGGTTAAATTTTCTAGAGCAAAGTTCCACTTATTTCCCTCAAAACCTTTAATGAAACCAGCCTCGTTAGCATCAAGGTCTTTTATAATCAGCATTTATTTTGTACTCCCTATAGTCCTACCAAAGAACTACCAAACACCTCCCCAGAGGAACCACCAAACACCTCCCCAGAGGAATCACCAAACCTTCCCAAGGAACCACCAAACACCTCCCCAGAGGAACCACCAAACACCTCCCCAGAGGAATCACCAAACCTCCCCAAGGAACCACCAAAAACCTCCCCAGAGGAACCACCAAACATCTCCCTGAGGAACCACCAAACACCTCTCCAGAGAAACAACCAGACACCTCTCCAGAAGAATCACCAAATACCTCTCCAGAGGAATCACCAAACACTCCCCAAGGAGCCACCAAACACTTCCCCAGAGGAACCACCAAACATCTCCCCAAAGGAACCATCAAACATCTCCCACACCTATGACACTCACTGCTACCTCTGGACCTAGTACCTGCTATTATTTCTTGGCATGCCTTTCCTGCCCCATGCACAACTTTGTCATATCCAATCCATCATTTGAGGTTTAGGACAAATGACAATTCCTATGAAAACTTAATCTCTACAGTTGAAAATAAGCTTTCCTTGAAATTCCCCTAATGTATTTGTTCATTCTTGCATAGCTACGAGACTGGGTAATTTATAAGAAAAGAGGTTTAATTGGCTCACAGTTCCGCAGACTGTACAGGAAGCATGGTACTGACATCTGCTTCTGGGGAGGCCTCAGGAAGCTTACAATCATGGCAGAAAGTGAAGGGGGAGCTGGCATCTCATATGGTACAGTGGGAGCAAGATCTTATGAGAACTGACTATTACAAAGACCACACTCCACCCTCATGACCCAAACATCTCCCACCATGCCCCACCTCCAGCATTGGGAATTACAATTCAACATGAGATTTGGGCAAGGACAAATTTCCAAACAATATCATTCTGCTCCTGGCCCTTAGCAAATCTTATGTCCTTATCACAGTGCAAAATGCAATCGTGCCTTCCCAACAGTTGCCCAAAGTCTTAAATCATTGTAACATTAACTCAAAAGTCCAAAATCTCATCTGAGACAAGTTTATTCCACCCGTGATCCCGCAAAATCAAAAACAAGTCATTTATTTCTCAAAGATATGATAGAGGTATAGGCATTGGGTAAATATTCCTGTTTCAGAAGGGAGAAATCAGCCAGAAGATAGGAGCTACAGGCCCCAAGCAAGTTCAAAACCCAGCAAGGTAGTCATTAAATCTTAAAACTCCAAAATAATCTCCTCTGACTCCATATCCTGCATCCAGTGTACACTGGTGCAAGGGTGGGTTCCTGGAGCCTTGGGCCACACCACCCATTTGGCTTTTAGGGTGCAGCCCCCCACAGCTGCTCTCACAAGATGAAGTTGAGTGTCTGTGGGTTTTCCAGGCACAGCTGGCAAGCTGCCAGTGGATCTACCCTTCTGGGGTCTGGAGGATGGTGGCCCCCTTCCCACAGCCCCACTAGGTGCCAGAGGATACGCTGTGTGTGAGCCCCAACCCCACATATCCTCTCAGCACTGTCCTAGTAGAGGTTCTCAGTGAGGGCTGCAGCAGGCTTCTACCTGGACATCCAGGCTTTCTCACATATTCTCTGAAATCTAGGTGGAGCCTGACAACCCTTCACTCTTGTGCTCTATGCACCAACAAGTCTAACACCATGTGAAAGTTGCCAAACTGCATGGCTTGTGTTCTCCAAAGTAGAAGCTCAAGCTGTACCTGGGCCCCTTTGAGCCCCAGCTGGAGCTTGAGTAGCTAGATTATGGGAGTCAGTGTCCCAAGGCTGCACAGATCAGTAGATCACTGGGCCTGGCCCATGAAACTATTCCTCCCTCCCAGCCCTCTGGGCCTACAGTGGGAGGGGCTGCTGAGAAGATCTCTGAAACACCTTCGAGGCCTTTGGGGACAATGCTTTGGATATTAACACCTGGCTCCCTTTTAGTTATACACATTTCTAGCAAGTGGTTGCTCCTTAGCCTGCTTAAATTTCTCTCCTGAAGAAGCTTTCTTTCTCTCTGCCACATGGCCAGGCTGCAAATTTTTCAAACTTTTATGTTCTGCATCCCTTGTAAGAATTCCAACTTTAAGTCATTTATTTGCTCCCACATTTGAGCATAGGCTGTTAGAAACAGCCAGGTCAAATCTTGAATGCTTTGATGCTTAGAACTTTCTTCTGCCAGATGCCCTAAATCATCACCCTTTATTTCAAACTTCCATAGATCCTTAGGGCATGGACACAATGCAACCATGCTCTTTGCTAAGGCATTACATGTGTGACCTTTGCTTTGGTTCCCAATAAGTTCCTCATTTTTATCTGAGACCTCATCAGCCTGGACTTCACTGTCCATATCACTATCAGCATTTTGGTCCCAATCATTTAACCAGTCTCTGAGAAGTTCCAAACTTTCCCTCATCTTTGTGTCTTTTCTGAGCCCTCCAAACTTTTCCAGCTTCTACCCATCACTCAGTTCCCAAGCTGCTTTCACATTTTCAGGTATATTTATGGCAATGCCTCACTCTTTGGTATCAATTTTCTGTGTGAGGCCATTCTTGCACTGCTATAAAGAAGTATCTGAAAATGGGTACTTTATAAGAAAAGAGGCTTAATTGGCTCATAGTTCTGCAAGCTGCACAGGAAGCATGGTGCTGGCATCTGCTTCTGGAGAGGCCTCAAGAAGCTTATGATCATGGCAGAAGTTGAAGAGGGAGCCAGCATCTCACATGGCAGAGCAAAAGCAAGAGAGAGAGTGGAAGGTAGGGGAGGTGCCACACACTTTTAAAATCTCAATCTCATGAGAACTCACTATCATGAAGATAGCACCAAGCCATGAGGTGTTCTGGCCTATGATCCAAATACCTCCCACCAAACACCACTTCTAGTATTGGGGATTACAATTCAACATGAGATTTGGACCTGGGCACAGTGGCTCATGCCTGTAATCCCAGCACTTTGGGAGGCCAAGGTGTGCAGATCACCTGAGCTCAGGAGTTCGAGACAAGCCAGAACAACATGGCAAAACCTCATCTCTACAAAAAATACAAAAATTAGCCAGGTACCATGGCATGTGCCTGTAGTCTCAGCTACTTCGGAGGCTGAGGCAGGAGTATGGCTTGAGCCTGGGAGGTTGAAGTGAGCCAAGATCACAATCACTGTGATCCAACCCTGGAGACACAGCGAGACCCTGTCTCAAAAAAAAAAAAAAAAATCAACATGAGATTTGGGCAAGGACAAATATCCAAACTATATCATCTAGCATCTTCTCTTATAGCACATCACACTTTCTTCATTGAATTAGTTAAATGCATATGTGTCTTCTTTTTTCAGTAAACTGTAAAATTCTTGAGAAGATTAATTTTTTTAATTTCCCTATGTATTAATCATAGTAAAATGTATTTGACCTAGATAAATTAAGAGAATAGAGGAAAACTATCATTTTTCTTTCCTTTTTAAAATATTTTTTCAAGATATATTCTGGGTTTTGGTACAGCACAAAATCAGATTAACAGTTAGAGACAGCCTCTCCCAACTTCCCAGAAAAGGTGAGTCATGCGGGTGGAAGTGAAGAAGCCAGTGGAGGGTAGGGAAGGAAGGAAAGCATAGCATATTGAAGATGAGGGCCAATATAAGTAACTGCCAGAATTGGGAGGCATTTTCAAGGACTTCAAGACCAATGGAACTGGATATGGAAACATGTTCCCTGGCCCACAAATGCAAAGCCACATAAAGCGGAGTAAACCTGCTCCGTTTTAGGAAGGAAGGAAGATTTTATCCCTCCTGTTCTCTAGCACCAGGTCATAAATGCAAGTTATGAGAAAATAGAACTGCCATTGTGAGATATCTTTTAAAAAGAACACCATGGGCCAGGCACGGTGGCTCACGCCTGTAATCCTAGCACTTTGGGAGGCCGAGGTGGGTGGATCACCTGAGGTCAGGAGTTCAAGACCAGCCTGGCCATCATGGTGAAATCCCATCTAAAAAAAAAAAAAAAAAAAAACACTATGTACACTTCCATACTAGATAATTTTGAACTCTCTATAAAATAAGTGTTTGTCTAGGAAAATTTAATTACTGATATTGACACAGGAAAAGTAACAACATAAAAAGAATGGAACAATAACTGTGGAATAAATTAAGAAAGCTGTCCATAAAGTAACCCCATCCTCTAAAAAGCAAGTGCAATGCAAATACAGCAAGAAGTTGAGATTGTCGAGATTATGAATTTTCCCCTCTCATGCTGATTTGTGTTTCCTAATTTCTCTAGGACTGCTTTTGTAATATAAAAGTAAATACTATTATTATTTTTTTTTTTTTTTAGACAGAGTCTCCATCTGTTGCCCAGGCTGAAGTGCAATGGCATAATCTTAGCTCACTGCAACCTCCTCTGCCTCCCGGGTTCAAGTGATTCTCCTGCCTCAGTCTCCCGAGTAGCTGGGATTACAGGCACCCACCACCTTGCCAGCCTAATTTTTGCATTTTTAGTAGAGACGGGTTTCGCCATATTGGCCAGGCTGGTCTCGAACTCCTGACCTTGTCATCCACCTGCCTTGGCCTCCCAAAGTGTTGGGATTACAGGCGTGAGCCACCATACCCAGCCGTAAATACTATTATTAAGTTTTTAAATACAAAATAAAATGATATGGGATATCATTTTTGTTCATTAGAATGGCAAAATAGATCTTTTTACTACCAATAATTCTTATACCTAATATAAAGTCTTACTATATATTGCATAATGTGTTAAGTGATTTATCATTGCCTCTTTTAGTCCTGTCAACTCACTTACATCTGAGAAACTGAAGTTCACAGTTAAATAACTTGCTTCAGGTTCTACAGCTACTAAATGGTAGAGGCCGGCCTACCCAAACCTCTCAGATTCCATTGCTTCAGCTGTAACCATTAGGTATACTGTCTCCTGTCCTGCAGAGGGTGCTAGGAGACATTATCACATGCTGTGGATGGAAAAGTAAACTAGTACAATCTTTTTAGAAAGCAATTGTGCAAGACATGTCAAGAGCTTTAAAAATGTTCACATTATTTGCAAATAATATCTCTAAGAATATATGCTAAGAAAATAATCTGAGATGTACTCCAAAATGTATGAACAAGATATTCACAACATCACTATTTAGTCTAGTGAGAAAAGTGAAAAAACAATTGAAAGAAGGGATATGGTTACACAAATTACAGGGTTTCCATTTAAAATGGTTTTCAATGACATGGCAAAATCTTACGTAAAATAAGCATAATATAAAAGTATATTTCATATGGCTGGGGGTAGTGGCTCATGCCTGTAATCCCAGCACTTTGGGAGGCCAAGGCGGGTGGATCACTTGAAGCCAGGAGTTTGAGACCAGCCTGGTCTCAAAAATACAAAAATTAACTGGGCGTGAAACCGTCTCTACGAAAAATACAAAAATTAGCTGGCGTGGTGGAGCGCACCCTGTAGTCCCAGCTACTCGGGAGGATGAGGCATGAGATTTACTCAAGCCCAGGGGGCAGAGGTTGCAGTGAGCTGAGATCACACCACTGCACCCCAGCCTAGGTGACAGAGTGAGATGTGAGACTCCTCTCAAAAAAAAGAGTATATTTCATATAAATCTGTTTTAAAAAATAGAAAAACCTGTTTACAATACATGCATAGTAAAAGGACTGGGAGAAATAAACACACAGTTATTTATTGTGATGAGATGACAGATCTTTAAAAAAATTACTTCGATGCTTTTCATACTTACTATGATAAACATATTATTTTCATCATCTTACAAAATATATTTTCTCATATATGATTCATTTTTCAAAAGCCTGATTAGTACTCAACTTTCTAGATTGCTTCTGTTGCATCAAAAACACCTTTATTTATTTATTTATTTATTTTATTTGTTTGTTTTGAGACCGAGTCTCATTCTGTCATCCAGGCTGGAGTGCAGTGGCATGATCTGGGCTCAGTATAACCTCTGCCTCCCAGATTCAAGCAATTCTTCTGCCTCAGCCTCCTGAGTAGCTGGGATTATAGGTATGCAGCTGTTAGTAGAGATGGGGTTTTGCTATCTTGGCCAGAAAAACACCTTTATTTAAAATGAGTGTTTTCAGAATTTTAGTTTAATTTCTAGAACATATAAGTAAATTTTAAAATGTTCCATATGAGTAATATTAATGCTAGTAATGTAACATAATAAACTTAACTCGCATAGAGCCCAGTTAAAATATAATTAGTATTAGAAATGATATTAGAAATTATTTTATTTGCAGCAGACATCTGTTTATCTTGAATCCAGCCCACTGGGAAACTAAGATAAATATAATTATCCCATGCTGCACAATTGAAGGGTAATTACTGTTCATAATGAGTACTCTAAGGCATTGCAAGACCCCAAAATGCCTTCTAAGCCACCAAAGAAAGATTGGATTCCATTTAGCGTAGCTGCCTTGTTAAGACTGCTTTATTGTGCTGAATTCTCTGGAAATTGGCTAACCTACATTTGGCAGGTATAGTTAGTTTCAGTATGCTAAAATTGTCTATTAATCAGAATGCCCTAATCCCCAATGCTTTTGAGAGAACTATATAGTCATCAGAATTGTTCAGAAAGTGGGAGGTATAAAATGCCTCTAGGCTTCCGAGACTGGTAAGAAGAAAAAGAAATCCTGCCAGGCCAGGAAGTGGAGGTGGGCCGATCATTGAGCCCAGAAGTTCAAGACCAGCTGGGCAAAGTGGCAAAACTCCATCTCCACTAAAAATACAAAAAAAGAAATTAGCTGGGCGTGGTGGCATGCACCTGTAGTCCCAGCTACTTGGGAGGCTGAGGTGGGAGGATAGCTTGAGCCCATGATGCAGACGTTGCAATGAGCTGAAACCACACCACTGCACTCCAGCCTGGACGCACAGTGAGACCCTGTCTCAAAAAAAAGAAAAGAGGCCCGGCACAGTGGCTCACACCTGTAATCCCAGCACTTTGGGAGGCTGAGACGGGTGGATAACAATGTCAGGAGTTCGAGACTAGCCTGGCCAATATGGTGAAACCCTGTCTCTCCTAAAAATACAAAAATTAGGCGTGGTGGCAGGCGCCTGTAATACCAGCTACTGGGGAGGCTGTGGAAGAAGAATCACTTGAATCCAGGAGGTGTAGGTTGCAGTGAGCCAAGATTTTACCACTGCACTCTAGCCTGGGCAACAGAGCAAGACCTTATCTCAAAAAAAAAAAAGAAAGAAAAAAAAGAAAAGAAAAAAAGAAATTAGCTGGGCCTGGTGGCGTGCACCTGTAGTCCCAGCTACTCAGGAGGCTGAGGTGAGAGGATTGCTTGAGTCCATGATGCAGAGGTTGCAATGAGCTGAAACCACACCACTGCACTCCAGCCCGGGTGCAGAGTGAGACCGTGTCTCAAAAAAAAAGAAACAAACAAAAAAAGAAAAGAAATTCGGCAGACTGCTCAAGAGTATCTGAGAATGGCCCAGTCTACAAAGAAGTCAGGTTGAGACTGTCCATGAGTGAAGAATATGAAGGGAAACCAGCATACTCGCTGCTGAAGAGAGGTTGGAAGTCAGAAGCATGTCGACAAGTCCTGAGTGCAGCAGGGGTCCTGCCGTGGGAACTGCAGAATGCTCTCTGCAGAGGACAGTGGCAGCAGGAACTATTAACCAGGACTCCCTGGTGGAAATGCAAGGCACCCTAACCCTGAGAAATGAAGTACAGGACCACAGGGGTTTCAGGTTTCGGCTCAGCACCCTGAGCAGGGATCACTCACGTTGCCCTTCTTAAGAGTTGCTTTGAGTTTCCAGAAATCACATGGCTGCTACTTGGGAGAAGATTTGGAGGAAAGAGCTGAGCTGACCAACACAGAGAAGCTGAAAGCAGGTGGGTGTTTACCTCTGTCTAGAGTCCAAGAGCCACAGGGGTTTAGGCAAGGTAATCAGCATTGCAACTGGATGGTGCATTTCTAGATCTACCCACGGGCAGACCAAGAATGAGCTGTTAGGGCAGTACTTATCCTGGGAGATAATTGTTGAACCTAGAAATCTGAGGCTAAAGATAATGTATCCATCTGATCTGTGCTGTGCTGTCCAATATAGGAGCCACTAGCCACGTGTGGCTATTCAAACTTAAATTAATTAAAATAAAATTTCAGTTCTTCAGTTATTCTAGCAACATTTCAAGTGCCCCATACCACATGTGGCTAGTGGCTACCTATCAGACAGTACAAATATAGAACATTTCCGTCATTGCAGGAAGCTTTATTGAACTTATATTGAAGTTAACATTGATATAGAGTGGAATACAAGAGCCTCATGAATTTTAAGATAAGAGACAAAACTCGGAGAACTTTTGTGCTTATACCTGGCTGCTTTGAGCCAAGGGTACCTCACAGTGTACCAGTTTATCCTCCTCTTGCTGAAAGTGCCTCAGCAGGAAAGTTCAAGAAGCACTACATTTGTAGGGCAACACCCAGACCATGGTAGCAGGCATCTCTTATATACTGCTTATCACTTTCATGAACCACAGAAATAAGATTTTGAGCTAAAGACTATTCTCGTGGGTTCCTTCTTTTTTACATAATTTTATTTTATTTTTTTTTTTATTTTTATGGGTACATTTTAGGTGTATATATTTATGGGGCATATGAGATATTTTGATATAGGCATACAATGCATAATGATCACATCAGAGTAAATATGGTACCTATCACCTCAAATATTTATTTGTTTTACATTCCAATTATACTTTTAGTTATTTTTAAATGTAAAATAAGTTATTGTTGATTGTAGTCATCTTGTGGTGCTATCAAATACTAGATCTTATTCATTCTAAATATATTTTTTATATCCATTAGCCATTTTCACCACCCCCACCCCTTTCCACCCTTCTCTGCCTCTGGTAACCATCCTTCTACTCTGTGTCAATGAGTTCAATTGTTTTAATGTTTAGATCCCCCAATGAGTGAGAACATCCAAGTTTCTTTCTGTGCCTGTTATTTCACTTAACATAATGTCCTCCAGTTCCATCCATGTTGCTGCAAATGACAGGATCTCATTCTTTTTCATGGCTGAATAGTACTCCATTGTGTTTATGTACCATATCTTCTTTATCCAGTCGTCTGTTGATGGACACTTAGGTTGCTTCCTAATCTTGGCAATTGTGAACAGTGCTGCAACACTGAATACAGAATAACTCAACATAGGGATTTCATTTCCTTTGGATAAATATCCAGGAGTGGAACTGCTGGTTGGGCAACCTCTGTTGCTAAGCAGCTCCTTGCCCACAGGTAATACTTAGCTACTCTCAGAAAGAGAAAAGTAAGTAAAAAAATTTTTTCTACCCCAGGTCTTCAAGACCCATTTGTCTCAAATCCCCCCATCCTTTGACTAAGCCAAACCAAAAGGCAGAGAATCATAGGCAGGTTTACCCAGTTTCCCCCAACTTGAAGCTCTGTCCGTTCTGCTCAGAAAGGGGCAAATGTTTGTGACTCAAACGGCTCTTTCCAGAGTAATTTTAGCATTTATTAGTCATTGTGTGCTCTAGAATACACGAGTGTCTCTAAGGACCTCCTGCTTCCTGCGGCTGCTGCTTTAACCTCCACCCCACCTTGGTGAGGTTCATGCCACTCAAGAAGAATGCTCTCTAGCCCAACAATTGACTATATCTCAAGCACAATAAGTTGATCTTTAAAAAAAAAAATAGGGCTGAAAGTCAAACCTTGTAAAATAATTCAGACATTTTACAGTGTTGTTCTGATTACATACAATTCCCACAAGAAGGGAAGTACCTTTAAAATAAGGACTATTCAATACTAGTACAGGATTTCCTCTTGTTGTTGATAATTTCCTCCCAACAGAAGACACAACGCAGTCCAAAGCGAATTCAAAGGAGGTGTCCAGAGACAACGCGGCATCTACATTCTGCAGGGAACATTGTTCAATCTAATTGATGTTTTCCTTGCAAAGCAATAGAGTGAGTAGGACTATTTTTATATAGAACAGAATAGGTTCCCCCTAAACTTTTGATTCCCCTACCCCCAATAGTCAGAATCACAACTTGTGCCTTTCCAAAGTCAATGTTTCCATGAAATAAGTCATAAACAATAGGACAACTTAAATGCCAAACTATGTTCTCACTCAGCAGGCAAGCCCTTACCAGCTATCATGTTTTGAACTGTGGAAATTCTGGAGCAACCATTACATTGTCAATGGATCCTATCTTATCAGCAGGGATGAGTACATGGAAAAGAATCCTCAACCTTCATAAAGTTAACATATGTTCCTCTTTGCTAGAACAGTGATGCAGTATTCACTAATCAGTGGAAGTTACCTGTACAGGCTGATGACTTGAGGTTATACATGACCGAGTTCTCCAAGCAGACAATAAACCTTGACTCTTATATATACAACGGCAGTTAATCAGTAAGCACGTTTTGGCAGAACATTTTTCCAATTTCCTCCTTTCAGTCAGTGAAGCACAGTTCAACCTTCACAATTTGGCCTTTCTAGAAATAAACTAAGGTTATCCTTTGGTCCAATTGCTTAAACATACCCACTGAAGAAGGTAGTTTCTACTTTAAATTGAATTGGACAAAAGCTATGATTATGCAAAATAAAAATGCCTAGAAGAGAGAAAATGTGACAAAATTGTAATAGGAAACATCTAAGAGCTCAGCCATCACAGGGACTTTTTAGAATTTTAACATCAGAACTTCTTAAAGTGGAAGGATAGCCCAGAGCTTCCACCAGCTGGCAAAGGCCAGAGCTCACTTACAGGCATTCAGTAAATGTTTTTGAATGAATAGATGTATGATCACATTAGTTTTTATAGTAATATTGTATGTTTTCCAGGTCACACCAGCAGTATGGTAGTGAAAATAAATTCATAATAAGAGGAACAAAACACTATTTCTTTGGCTTCATTTGCTCTCACTGCCATGTAAATAGCAGTTAAGAAGGTGGGCTCAAGATTGAAACATACAGGTGAGAGAATTCCAGCCCCAGTGCTCACTAGGTGTGTGCTAGTTCTAGGCAACTTACTTGCCTTCTCTGGTTTCCTCATCTGTAGAACAGCTACAATAACAGAACCTACCCAATTGTTCAGGGAAGGTTACAGGAGATGAGGGATACAGTGAGCTAACCTAACCCTGGCCCATGGCAATCACATACTGTTATGAACGATTACATATGATATGGTATAAAGTACTAAACTATCACCATCATCATCATGTTGTTGTGCCAATTGTGGTAGTTACTCTCAAGCCCGATTCTTCTGTGTCAGTTTCTTTTAGTGGCCCAGGGACAGCTCACATGTTCCTCTAGTCTCAAGATGATGTTTTTCTCCTCTCCTGCTTAGCAGCTGCTACCAAGTTGGTCACTTGGAAAATACCTTTCCTCTCAGGTCACATCAGGCTATGGTTCAGCCTGTGGTTCTCAGTGCCATAATGTCCTAGTGAAATGCCTTGTAAATTTTCTGGGCCTTCTTTTTTGAAGGCCCTGGCATGCATCCTTGGGGACTGAGCCGGAAGAAAATCTAAACAACAGACACTAGTTGTATTCTAAACAACGCCTCGTCTTCCAAAGCTGCTTGTCCTTGTTTTTCTCGGCTCCCTCTCCTATTGAGTGCTTTCCGGAAGATGCCTGACTCCTTTCTATAAATCGGCTACTTCCCCTGCCTGCATGCTTGGGCAGAGCCAGCCAGGGTTATCTATGACTGAGGCTTCTTGCCCCCACCTGACCTTGCAGCAGAAATGAAGAGCAATTCCTCAAGCTGGAAATTTTGGGTTAAAATATTATTAAAACACTACGTGATAAAATGTCAAAGAGCTAGCCCAGATCCCTGCACAAGCATTAGAGGGTTTTAGCAGGTGAAAGAGCCAAGCCTCCAACATTACGACCTTCATTCAAGGGGACCTCTAACCCAAGTTCCCCTGAGTTCTCTAAGTAACAGTTCTTCAGTCTTCTCGTTCACCAATTTGTTGTCCCAGAGTGGCTTGTCAGATGGGACTTCCAGCCTTGGCTACATGCTGTGCATATTCATTATAATTCCTGCACCCTAAGAACTGAAGAGATTTATTTTTCAGTAAGAAAAATAATATTTAGTAAGACAAAGCTTTTTGGGAAAGTTTGAACAAAACCCACTCACGATAGATCCAGGTTATCTAGGCCTTGAAGTTGATACAATTTGGGAGTACACTTAAAGTGCAGAGAAGCAATTTTTTTCTTGATTTTTTAAATATTTTATTCTAAGTTCCAGGATACGTGTGCCAGGTGTGCAGGTTTGTTACATAGGTAAACATGTGCCATGGTGGTTTGTTTGCTGCACTTAACAACTCATCACCTAGGTACATATTAAGACCCACATGCGGCCAGGCACGGTGGCTCTCACCTATAATCCCAGCACTTTGGGAGGCCAAGGTGGGCAGATCACCTGAGGTCGTGAGTTCAAGACCAGACTGACCAACATGGAGAAACCCCATTTCTACTAAAAATATAAAATTAGCCGGGCATGGTGGCGCATGCCTGTGATCCCAGCTACTCAGGAGGCTGAGGCAAGAGAATTGCTTGAGCCTGGGAGGCAGAGGTTATGGTGAGCCAAGATCTCGCCATTGCACTCCAGCCTGGACAACAAGAGCAAAACTCCATCTCAAAAAAAAAAAAAAAACCCCACATGCCTTTGCTATTTATCCTGATGCTCTCCTCCCCCACCTGCCAAGGAAAATAATTTATTTTTACAAATTTTATAAAAATATATGACCAAGTGGGCACATTGCCAGGGCCCTCCCAGGCTTCAGAAGGAGTCCATGCAACTGGGGGTCCCCAGAGGCCCACTGTACACCTGCCTCTGATTTTACCTGTGTTCCTGATGGCCACATGCCCCTGATGCATTACGTACTTGCCGCAACCACAGTCTAAATACAAACAGAAATGACTCAGAACTTCAGCCGATTGTTTCAAAGCTGCAGATAGCCTGTAAGTAGCCGGGGCAATGCGCCACTTAAGCTCCATTAACCCTGATGACAGCATGGGAGGCTGACTGCAAACACACACAAAAGTAAAATGTCGTGTCCCTTAAACTTGGTTTGGCCCAATGTTCTTGATTGTCTGGTAGTCTGAGGCTTTTCTTTGTGTTTGTTAGTTTTAAATTTAGTTTCTTTGCTGTTACATACGGTGAGAAATGGCCTTTTCTATCTCGTTGAGCTGAGCATCCTTGGAGGTTCCCCCCACTCCAGAGGGGAGGAGTTGGGTATTGTTTTGTATTATTTTGTTCCTGAACTCCACAAATAATAGAAGAAATCATATTGTTTGTATTGGGTGCACCTGCTTCCCTAAACCAGGGTGAGGTGTTTTGTGTTATTTTTTCTCTCCTCCCCCACTCTCCTTTTATCTTGACTGCATGAGCTTTGTTGTTTGGTGGGAATTTAAGTGGCTCCTGCTTTCTTAGGGAACTTCCTATCCCAGGGAATTCAGAAATTCTCCCCAGGGGCCCCCAGATACTGTATTGTTTTATTGCCTCCACCCCACCCCCTTTCCACATAAACCACATAAACATGCACCCAAACACACTAGATGTTTTCAAAGGAGCAAAAGAAATGTAATCCTGCAAAGGTTTCCTGGGAATATGTGCATTTGTGAGTGTGCATGTGTGCTCGGAGGTACTCTGACACCCACATGTGCATGTCACATAAAGAGAAATGGAAGTCCGTGTGGTCTTTTGTGTGCAATTTCTTTAATCTTGAATACAACAAAAGTAAATGCTATAATTCCTTCTCCTGCTCCCTTCACTTTTCTCCAAGTTTACAAGACAGCCCCAGGTGATCAGCTCCTTGACCCTTCTTCTTTGTCCCACACCCATCTTTCCCCAGAGAGAGGCCCTGTACCCTGGTTTGGGGTCACTGGACAGAACCTACCATAAAGGCCACCCTAGAGACTGCACTGGGTACCCAATGCAGGGAGAAAAGCTGTCAGCCCGTCTAGCCCCATTTTGTGAGTCTGGGTAGCCAGATTCTTGCCCTGCTTCATCTTTGTGACCTCAGGTTGTGGCAAAGAGCCTCACACATAGGACACACTCAACAAATATTTGTAGCAGGAATGTTGAATGATGTGACTTTGAGCAAGCCACTTGGCAGCTCTGGCTCTGGTTTTCTTCCCTATAAATGAGACAGTTGATCCCTTGAATTCTTTCTAACACTACTATAATTCTCTCTGCCCAAAATGGAATTTCATTTATCCCTTTATGTCGGTTAGGAGTAGAAACACGTAACAAGAAAAAAGTAAGGCCAGGCACAGTGGTTCATGCCTGTAATCCCAGCACTTTGGGAGGCAGAGGCAGAAGGATCGCTTGAGTTCAGGAGTTCAAGACCAACCTGGACAATATAGGGAGACAGGGTTTCTAAAAGAAAACAAAAAAAAGAAGGAGAAGGAAAAGGGGGAGGTGGGGAGAAGAAGGAGGAAGGGAGTAGGAGAAGGAGGGGAAGGAGTGAAAGAGGAGGAGGAGAAGAAAAAGGAGGGGAGGAGGAAGAGAAGGAAGAAGAAGGAGAAGAAGACGAGGGGGAAAATAGCATTTTAAGATGAAATTCCCTCTCATGTATAGGAAGTCAAAAGGCAGGCTATTTTCGGAGCTCCAAGTTGTCATCACAGATTAAGATTGCCACCTTTCAGCAGTGCCATCCTCAATCCACGATAGATGCAATCTACCATGGCAGCTACAGTGTTCTCCAAGATTAACAGGCAGAGAAAGCCTGGGAAGACAAGCAGATCCCTTTTGCAGCCGAGCCCAATTAAGTGCTGCCCTAGAAGTCCAACTTAACATGCTGCTTGTATCTCACTGACCAGAATTTAGTCACTTTCCCAGACATACCTGCCAGAGAGTATACGTATTCTTTTAGCTGGGCATGATATTGCCCCAAATAAAAACCAGGGTCCTTTGACTAAGGAAGAAAAAAAGAATGGGATATTGGTGTCAAATAGCAATCTTGCCACACTTGTTCATCATTGTTTGGCCTGGTTTGCAACTTGAGGCAACTATTCCAGCACTTTCCCCTCCTTTGCAATCTTAAATAAAGGTGTCTCAAAAGCTGATGCCATTTACACTAGTCCCTGGAAAAATGAGAGAAGAAGAAATAAAAAGATAATGCAGTGTATTTAAAATGCTAACCTTATAATTTAATTTAATTGGCTTAAATAACTGCTATTTTTAATAATATCATTTTCTCTCTAGTGAAAATTTGCTTTTTTGTAAAATGATATTCATGGCAGATTGCACTTTATTAATGTTCTTACTTCAAAAAACAAGGCTGTAAACTCTACATCAATAGAGTCACCTGGAAGAAAAAAAAAAATCTAGTTCTTTAATTGGAAAGTCTAGGAGCATCACCTTGGATCATTTTCTTAGTTCTCTCCGCAGCCTTCATCTCCTGAGACAGGAGGTTTGAAGCAGACAGATTTTAAAAACTTTACACAGGCATGTCTGTGCCCTATTCATAATAACAGAGAGGGCCAGGCGAGGAGGCTCACACCTGTAATCCCAGCACTTTGGGAGGCCAAGGCGGGCGGATCACAAGGTCAGGAGATGGAGACCATCCTGGCCAACATGGTGAAACCCTGTCTTTACTAAAATAAAAAAATTAGCCATGCATGGTGGCCTGCACCTGTAGTCTCAGCTACTCGAGAGTCTGAGGCAGGGGAATTGCTTGAACCCTAGTGGCAGAGGTTGCAGTGAGCCGAGATCACACCACTGCACTCCAGCCTGACGACAGAGTGAGACTCCGTCTCAAAAATAAATAAATAAATGATAATAGAGAAATAGAAAACAGAGGTGTGGTTAATTTAGGAAGAAAATATATCATCTTAGCTCTTGATATCAAAGGAACAACTTAAAGAGTGATGTCTTTGGCTGGGCGCGATGGCTCACGCCTGTAATCCCAGCACTTCGGGATGCCCAGGTGGGTGGATCACGAGGTCAGGAGTTCAAGACCAGTCTTGCCAACACCAGTCTTGCCAACATGGTGAAACCCCATCTCTACTAAAAATACAAAAATTAGTCAGGCATGGTGGCGGGCACCTGTAATCCAGCTACTTGGGAGGCCGAGACAGGAGAATCGCTTGAACCTGGGAGGCAGAGGTTGTGGTCAGCCAACAAATAACACGCCACTGCACTTCAGCCTGGGCAACAAGGGCAAAACTCCATCTCAAAAAAAAAAAGTGATGTCTTCAAGATACCAGAAATGAGAGTGTCGGATTCCTGAACTCTGCCTGCCTAAGTTCAAATACTGCCCCAGAATGTACCAGCTGAGTGATCTTAAACAAGTGACTTAACATCTTTAAGTCTAATGTTTAAAATCTATAAAATGAGACTAACAGTAGAATTTCTCTAAAAGATTAGTGGATTAAATTGGAAAATATATGTAAAGAGCTTAGCATGGTGCCTGAAACATAGGATCTAGTCAATAAGTATCACCAATTATAGGATTTGATTCAGCTAGAATAACTAAAAAGCCAAAATGATTCAATGGCCTAACCACATAAATGTTTCTTTCTCTCTTGTGCAATAAAACCCCAGAGGCAGTCAGTCCAGAGCAGTGCTGGGGACATCAGGCATCCAGACACTTCTCTTTTGGCTCCACCATCCTTAGCTCATTGCCTCATGATCCAACATAGTTCTGGAGCTTCAGCCAACACATTCACATGCAAGAAGCAGAAAAGGCATTAAAACGCCCCTCTGACTCCACTTTCAAAAATGCTGCACAGCACGTCTGATGACAGCTAACCAGGTAGAATCTAGTTCCATAATCATACCTAAAATCAAAGCAGAGGCCTCAAATACAGGGTGCATTGCTGCCCTGTGTAAAATATTTAGATTCCGTCAGTTGAAAAGGAGAGAATGAGTATTATAGTAGGCATACAATGATCATTGCTGCAGATATCATTGTTGTTGATATTATTATTATAGAACATGAGACCGTAAAAAAAGGAGGGGATCAGAGCCCAAGAGTCTGAAGGTCACTAATGTAGCAGGGGACAATTAAGTCCTAGCCATCTGTTATGCAGCATGATGCCTATGGTTAACAAAAATTTGCTAGGAGGGTAGAATTTATGTTAGGTGTTCTTGTCATAAAATAATAAAGAGAGCAGGAGAAAACATTTGGAGGTAATAGCTATGTTTATGGCAAGGAAGGGAAGAAGAAGAAAGAAGGAATGAAAAGAGTACAAAGTATCTATCAGTAAATAGATTGCATTGACTTTGGAGGTCTTACAAACCCCATGTCCCCAGAAAATTAATTTTTCAATCTAGTAATAAAACAAAGCATACACACTTGAAGTGGTTGATTAGCCGAGTCACACATCCCTGTTTCCAGCTAAGTGACTGTATTGGTCTGTTCTAATGCTACTAATGAAGACACACTTGAGACTGGATAATTAGAAGGGAAAGAGGTTTAATTGACTCACATGGCTGGAGAGGCCTCACAATCATGGCGGAAGGTAAGGAGTAGCAAGTTATACCCTACGTGGCGGCAAGGAAGACAGAATTTGTGCAGGGAAACTCCTCTTTTTAAAACCATCAGATCTCATGAGACTTATTCACCATCACGAGAACAGCGTGGGAAAGACCTGCTCCCATGATTCAATTACCTCCCACTGGGTTCCTCCCACAACGCATGGGAATTGTGGGAGCTACGATTCAAGGTGAAATTTGGGTGGGACACAGCCAAACCATATCAGTGACCAAGAGAATGATCCAGACCATAAGGGAGGCAGGAGCACAGAACAGAGAGAAGTCACTGGCCTGGAGGAGACAAGGTAGGAGGTAAGGCTTCTAGGCTGGATTTTGCAGAACTCAGGGCAGTTGGGACCTTTTATTAGGCATTGGACTAATTCCATATGACTCTTTAGCCATTTTACTACTTAACCAAGCTGTCATTCTAATGGCCTTTCTCTCCAGTGAACGCTCAGTTGCACACAGCTGGCTTCACCCCTGTGTTTCCTTCACAGCTATGGACCACCCTCCCCCGGGAAGATGTCTAGAAACCGCATGTCTAGGGATGGATAAGAGGGCAGCATCCCAGCTGGCTGAGTCAGTGACCAGATTCTTGTCTTTGGAAGGGAGTCAAGCTCTAGCTCCACAGAAAAATAGCAGGGAAGTCAACTCAGAGGAAATAATGGTGAGAATCACTGAGGACCAGAGTTTGTCTCCTATTCACTCTCTTTAATTGCTGGACAGAATCTGCTGCTTTTAGTATAAGCTTCCTAGGGAAAGGGAAAGAAGGAAAGGGCCAAAGGCCCTGCTTGGCCGTACTCAGGATCAGCTTGAAAACCAACCTCATTTTCAGCAACCGGCTTCTCTCTGGTTTCATGAACACTTTGTTCGACACAACTCTCCATCTTTCATTTTCCTAAAGCAGCAGTTGCCAACCTTGGCTGCACATTAAAAGTCACCTGGGGGATTTTTAACAATACTGATGCCACTTCTAGAGCTTTCTATTTAATGGGTCTACTGTATGAACTGGCCCTCGAGATTATCTAAACTTCCCTATCTGACTCTAAAGTGCAGCCCCGTTGAGAGCTACTGTCCTGAAGAATTGTTAAAAGGACATTTTTGCAGATTTCAGGTTACAAAGGCATAATTATGGCAGAAGGTGAAAAACAACTTCAAAATCAATTTTAAATATTTGTATCCTTAAAAAATCCTGCTAGGCATAGTGGCCCACACCTATAATCCCAGAAGTTTGGGAGGCCAAGGTGGGAGGATCACTTGAGCCCAGGAGTTCAAGACCAGCCTGGGCAGCAAAGTGAGACCCCTATCTCGAAAAAAAATTTTAATAATAATATAAATAAATACATAAAAATCTCATAGTCGGTCCTCTCCATTGAAAAAGTCCTCCTAAAGTGAGATTAACAGCAGCTGCAGCTTAATTTTATCCCCATAGACCCTTTTTCCTCCCCTATCTTTCTGCCCCCAACTCTGGCATTTCTCATATATAAAACTCTACCATAACATGGTAAGTCGTGCCCCAAAAACTGCAAAAGCAGGTTATTGTGAAGTCAATAAAATGACCCACAATAACCTCTGTAGTTGGCCAGCCAGGAACCTGAAAAGCAGGCTGTGTCATCCAAAAGACATTCCATCTGGCGGTAGTTTAACTGTCCAGCTAAAACATCAATAGGAACATTCTGGATGCTCTGGGCTGCTAGGAATTTCAGTACTACAGCAGGGATTCCAGGATCTCTGGGTGGCTGGTAACCCTTCCTTCCACCAGCTCTGGAGAGAGTGGACCCTCTGCCTCCCAACATCCCACGACGAGGAGCCTCCATTCTCTGATCTTTTGTTCGCATCCAGTTCCCTACTCCCCTACTTCCCTACTCACCGCTTTGCCCCCTTCCCCTTGCAGAAGAGTGCTTTTGGTGAGCCTAATCAAAACTGAAGGGCAAGCCTGCATACCTAGACACATTAGCCCTATTTAACTTCACAGCAACTCCATGAAGAAGGCTCTGTTCATATCCTACTTCTCAAAATACTTAAGTTTATTTTGAGGTTTAAAAAACATAAGTAACGTGCCCAGTGTTTCAGCTGGTAACCTGAAATTAAACCAAATTTAATTCCAGACACTTCTTCATAATAAAGGGTTTCATAAAGGATTTAAGGCTTATGGCCATCTAGATCAGGGACATTAAAGCTTTTGGATGGCATATACTGTAGAACAATTTGGAAAAACTATCTCTACATTGTAAAATTGACGTCCACTCAATAGAAGAGGCATTTGACAAAGTGCAATATTCACTCATGCTAAAAAAAAAAAAAAAAAAAAAAAAAAAAAAAAAAAAAAAAAAAAACACCTCTCAACAAAAAAGTTTAGAAGAAGAAACTTAATACAATATAGACTATACATGAAAAGCCTACAGCTAACATCATAATCAATGAGGAAAAGCTGATAGATTGTCCTCTAAGATGTGGTATAATGATACCCACTCTTCCCACTTTTGTTTTGTTTATTTTCTTTCATATAAATGTTCATAACGGCTTCAGCGGTAATAGCCAAAAATGAGAAGCAATGCAAATGTCCATTAGTATGTGGCATATTAAAACAATGAAGTGACTCTGCAATCAAAAGGAATAAACTACTTATACACTCCAGTCAATGAATGAATCTCAAAAACAAAGAAGCTAGACGTTGTGTGTGTGTGTACACATGCATCGGTGATGATTCTATTTATATGAAATCCTAAAACAGACAAACTTACCCTATCATGACAAAGTGAAAGCTGATGAGGCCAGCAGCTGCCTGGGGCTAAAGGTGGGAAAGTGTTGCTGCACAAAGTCATGAGGAAACTACTTGGAGTGATGCAAATATTCTAGATCTTGACTGTGATGGTGGCTATACATCTGGATATAGGTATTTGTCAGAACTCATTGATATGTATGTGTGCATTTTATCTTATGTAAATTATACCTCAATAAAATTCATTTGAAAGAAGAAACAATAAATAGATATTACATACAATAAGATCTATTTTCCATGCTAAAGTAAACTAATGTGTTTTTCCTATTTCTTTAAAAAATACTTTTTATCATATTATTATTTTACACTAGGCTTGGCTGAGTTTATTTTGCATTTTATAGCACAGAGCTGTGAGAAAAGTAGGATGTTCTCCTGAATGACATTAATTTACTGGCATTGAGGAAATTCTTCTTTCTTGTGATTCTTTTTATGTGGGGTGTTGTTTTTGGTTGTTTGTTTTTAAACAGGTCTCCCTCTGTCACCCAGGCTGGAGTAGAGTGGCTCAATCTCCTTCACTTTAGCCTCAGCCTCTTGAACTCAAGTGATCCTCCCACCTCAGCTTCCCAAGTAGGGGGACTACAGGTGTGCGCCACCAAGCTTGGCTAATTTTTGTATTTTTTGTAGAGATGAGGTTTCGCCATGTTGCCTAGGCTAGTTTCAAACTCCTGGGCTCAAGTGATCTCTGCCTTGGCCTCCCAAAGTGCTGGGATTACAGGTGTGAGCAGGAAGATCGCTTTAATTCCAGTTCAAGGCTTGCCTGGGCAGTATAGTGAAACCCTGTCTGTGCAAAGTAATGACAATAAGAACAGAGCCTGCAACAAAGCTTAAGTCCTCACACTTTATTGAGAGAGTCAATACCAGGGTTGCAAGAGTGAAGGAAAAATAAATGAGTCCTTGAAGGAGAAAAGATGGCACATTGCCCAGAAGGCCATAATTTCAGAAGAAAGCATTACATATTGTTAACAATAAGAAGGTCTTCCAAGCTGGTCATAAGAAACTCCTGCTACTCAACACAGTATGACGTGGAAGAAAAGGAATGGAATTTATCTGCTGTTTCTTTCCATTTTCCTGACTCTCATTAATCTAAGTGTGTCTGTGGAGCATTAAACTCCCACATTTTGAGTTGTGTTATTAGGTGTTGGGAAAGCCCTGTCCCAGCTCCCATGGCACAATACCTTATGAGTTTAGACATGATGGGAAGAACTACAGCCAGCATGGGTCCCATCAAGTCAGGCTTGGGCCCCTGAACTGCTGACATTCCTTGGTACTTTCACCGCTTCTATTCAACATAGTTCTAAAAGACCAAGCTAGAGCAATTAGGCATGAAAAAGAAAGAAAAGACACTCACATTGGAAAGGAAGAAGTAAAATGATCTCTTTGCACATTATGTGATCATATATATAGAAATCGTTAAAGATTCAACTATAAAAGTGTTAGAACTAATAAATTCAGTGAAGTTGCAGGATACAAAATCAACATTAAAAAATTAGTGGTGTTTATGTACACAAACAATGGGCTATCCAAAAAGGTAATTAAGAAAGTAATTCCATTTACAATAGCAACAAAAAAAGTAAAAAGTAAAATGCTTATGAATAAACTTAACTAAAGAAGTGAAAGACTTACACACTGAAAATTAAAATCCATTGATGAGGAAATTAAAGAAGATACGGATAAATGAAAAGACATTTAATGTTCCCATGGATTAGAATTCATTATTGGCTGAGCATGGTGGCACATGCCTGTAATCCCAGCACTTTGGGAGGCCAAGGCAGGTGAATGGCTCAAGTCCAGGAGTTCAAGACCAGTGTGGGCAACATGGTGAAACCCTATCTCTGTGATAAATGGAAAAATTAGCGCCAGGCGTGGTGACATGGGTCTGTAGTCCCAGCTACTCAGGAAGCTGAGGTGGGAGGATTGCTTGAGACCAGGGGGTCAAGGCGGCAGTGAGTCAACATTGTGCCACTGCACTCCAGCCTAGGTGACAGAGCGAGACCTTATCTCCAAAGAAAAAAATTAATATTGTTAAAATGTCCATACTACCTTAAGTGATGTACAGATTCAGTGTAATCTCTGTCAAAATTCCAATGGCATTCTTTATAGAAAAAAATTCCTAAAATTCATATGAAACCACCAAAGATTACAAACAGCTAAAGCAATGTTGAGCAAAAAGAACAAAGCTAGAATATATATTGAAATCAGATTTGCTGATTTCAAAATATATTACAAAGCTACAGTCGTTAAAAAAGGATTGTACTAGCAAAGAAGAAGAAGGGGAAGAAGGAGGAGGAGGAGGAGGAGGAGGAGAAGGAAGAAAAGAAGGAGAAAATGAAGAAAGAAGGAGGAGGAAGGGAAAGAAGAAGGGGAAAAGGAAGAAAAGGAGAAGAGGAAGGGGAAGAAGAAGAAGGAGAAGGAAGGAAAAAAGAAGATGAAGAAGGAGGAGGAGGAAGAGGAAGGAAGAAGAAGGAAGAGGAGGGGGAGCTGTGTCTTCTTTAATTTCCTCATCAGTGGATTTTAATCTTCAGGAAGGAAAGTAGAAAAGATGGAAGGAAAAAAGGAAGGAAGGAGGGAAGGGAGGGAGGGAGGGAGGAAGGGGAGAGGAGAAGCCGCCAGGCATATAAACCAATGGAACAGAATATAGAATCCAGAAATAAAACCATGCATCTCCAGTCAACTGTTCTTCATCAACACTGCCAAGAACACACAGTGGGGAAAGAATAGTCTCTTCAACTAATGGTGCTGGAAAGACCAGATACCCACATGCAGAAGAATGAAATTGGGCTCTTCACACCATCCACAGAAATAAACTGAAAAGGGATTAAAAACTTAAATGTGAAACCTAAAATTATAAAGCTCTAGAAAAAAACATAGGGAAAAAGCTTCTTGACACGAGTGTGGGCAATGATTTCTTTCAATATGACACCAAAGTGCAAGCGACAAAAGCAAAAATAGTCAAGTTGGATTGAATCAAACTAAAAAAACTGCTCAGAAAGGAAACAGTCAAAACAGTGAAGAAGCAACCTACTAAATGGGAGAAATATTTGCAAACTATACACCTGACAAGGGGTTAACACCCAAAATACATAAGGAACTCAAGGAATTCAATAGCAAGAAAACAACTTGGTTTTAAAATGAGCAAAGGTCTTGAAAAGACATTTCTCAAAAGAAGACATACAAATGGCCAACAGGTATATGAAAAAAAAATGCTCATTTTCACCAATCATTAGGGAAATACAAATTAAAACTACAATGCATTAGCTCCTCCCACCTGTTAGGATGAATATTATAAAATAGACAAAAGATAACAAATGTTGGTGAACTTGTGAAGAAACGGGAACACTTGCACAGTGTTGGTCGGGATGTAAATTAGTATAGCCATTATGGAAAACAATATGGAGGTTCCTCAAAAAATTAAAAATAAACCTACTATACCATCCGGGTATATGTCCAAAAGAAATAAAATCAGTATTTCAAAGAGATGTCTGCAATTAGTGCTCATTGCAACATTACTCACAATAGCCAAGATATGGAATCAACCTAAGTGCTCATCAGTGGATGAATGGATTGTGTGTGTGTGTGTGTGTGTGTGTGTGTGTGTGTTTGTGTGTGTGTGTGTGAATATTCAGCCTTTAAAAAAAAAAGAAAATTTTGTCATTTTCAACAACATGGATGAATCTGCAGGACATCATGCTAAGTGAAATACACCAGACACAGAGAGACAAACGCTGACTGCTTGATCTCACTTATATGTGGAATCTAAAATAGAAACAGACTAGGATAGTGGCTGCCGGGGGTGAGGAAGTGGGGGGAATGGATAGATGTTGGTCAATGGGTACAAAGTTTCAGTTATGCAGGATGAATAAGTTTTAGAGAATGAATGTATTGCATCGTGACTGTAGTTAATAATACTGCATTACATGTTTGAAATTCACTAAGAAGGTAGATTTTAAGTATTTTCAACACACACACACACACAAATGTAACTATGTGAGATGATGGATCTGTTTATTAATTTGATTGTGGTAATCATTTCACAATGCATAAATACATAAAAATATCAAGTTATACACCTTAAATATACACAGTTTGTCAATTATACCCTGATAAAGCTAAAATAAAACAAAATAAAATTGACATTTAAAATATTTTCTGTCTAATTGGTGTGAGATGGTATCTCAATGTGGTTAGGATTTGCATAAAAAACAAATATTTTCTGAAGTTTAAGTAGTGGCCAAAAATGCAATTTTTAGGATTTAATGTTGACATCTAATAAAATGTTAAAGGCATCTGATGAATGCTAAATATCATAATGATTTGATTACAGCCATTATTCTTTTTGAAAATACAAACACAAGCTCCTCTTGGATAGTGGGAATTTTTACATCATTTTTTTCTCTTTGAATTCCTATCGCCATTTCATGTTCCTACTGAGTTTTATCCTAGTAAGACATTTTTATGCTTGAAAGTATTTTCTTGATCACGAATCATAGTTCTCTCTGACAGAGATTTGTATATAAATTCAGTTTTTATTTCTTAAGACCATAAGGTTCTAAGTGATGGAAGGAAGGAAGGAAGGAAGGAAGGAAGGAAGGAAGGAAGGAAGGAAGTAAGTTAGTTTCTGGTCTGAGTTATAATTATTACTATACAACTAAAAAAATAATATTTGATAACTTTATTATTGCGAGTAAACTATTATTGAATGTGCATCTCTTCTTATTAAAATGAATAAGCTCCCTCTCAAGTAGTTAATGTATAAATAAATGAATATTGTCAATAATTATATTTAGATGACCCATAATCAAAATTATCAGTAATGTTCTAGTAGCTGACGATTTAGGATGATCTTCAGTTTGACAAAGGCAAAGAATTGGAAAGTACCAAATTTTCAGAAATATTTGTTACATAGTCGCTAGTCAGTTTCTTTCTGAATTTCTGGGAAATATGCTTTAAAAAAGTTTACCAAGTCTTATTAAAGGAACTCTTACTTATACCACTTTCTCTTCAACCTAGAAAGACCTAAAGAATGAGTATTGAGGTTAACTGAAAAGAAATGCTTCAGTTTACCTACATGAAAGGAGAAAAAAAGTCATTTAGGCATTCATGATTTTTTTTTTAATTTTTAAGTTCTGGGGTACAGGTGCAGGTTGCACAGGTTTGTCACATAGGTAAGCATGTGCCATGGTGGTTTGCTGCACCTATCAACCCATCACCTAGGTATTAAGCCCTGCATGCATTAGGTTATTTTCCCTGATGCTTTTGCTCCCCCAGTGCCACCCACAACAGACCCCACTGTGTGTTGTTCCCCTCGGGCATTCACATTTCCTATGATGCTGTCTTTGCTTTGTTCTTACTGACTCTAGAGAAGGATGCAGTCTTGGATGACGTTTTGAAAATGGAAGAGGAGAGGTTATTAAATGATCATTGCTATCACTCCCACCATCCCTCTCTTCAATATTTCTAAATTTAGAATATTTGAATACTTTGTTTTCTAACTCATTTCATCTATAACAAAAATATGTGTAAATGGGCATAAACAGGAAGCCAATGATGAGATGATAGTTTCTCAGTAATCATTAAGGAAGACTTTCCTGAAACCAGGTTTTAGAATTGTCCCTTTGTCTGGCATCCTGAAAGTTTTTGCGTCTGCAGATTTGGGATGGGTGAGGGGTATGGCTTCCCACTGCTTTTATAATTAAGGGGAAAGGCTGCTGTGAGCATAGCATTCGGGAGGCTGAACTGGCAAGTCAAGAACTAGGTACATGGTAATTCAACATCTAGAGACTGATGTCTTTAAAACACCTATATCCATGTATCCATCACCCTTGGAAAGCCTTAGTTTGAACGTCTAGTGAAGCCCATTCACAACATTCAGGGTGGACCAAATTCTGCTTCAGTAACCTGTGTCTCAGGGAACTCATCTTCTCCCCAAGAAGTTTGCTTCACTTTCAGGCTACTGTAATCATTAGAAAACATCACAGGAGACCCTTGCCAAGTTAAAAATCAGTCAACTGATGAGGTAAATTTGAGTGTTAAATTTTTTAAAGTGTGGACTTTATATTTGGCATTAAATCTTAGCTTTGCTTAACTGTTGGAAGATTTTGGATGAGTGTCTTCATCTTGCAAAATCTCAGTTTATTCATCTGTAAACAGAGATGACAACACAGACCTTTCAGAGTCATCGTTCTTAAAGATTACAGATAATGTGTGAAAAGTCCCCAGCACAATGTGGGGGGCATGATACAAATATTAAATAAAGAAATGTTGTCACTTAACTAATTCCTGAGCCTTCTAACTGTCCCTTCATGCAGCTCATATTTCTAGTACTGTCCTGGGAAATGGTAAAACACTTAGTAATACTTCACAGCAGTATAGATACACTATTCTGCAGTATCCTCCCATAGCCCAGCACAGTAAGCCTTTTCCAAAGGAATGGAAGTTTCTAAGGCATGGCTTGTTCTTTGTGAATTCTTGGTAGCTGCTGGTTTTCATCACTTTTATTTGTTATTTGTCTATTTATTTGTTTGTTTGTTTTTGAGATAGAGTTTTGCTCTGTCACCCAGGCTGAAGTACAGTGGCGTGGTCATAGCTCACTGCAGCCTTGAACCCTTGGGCTCATGGGATGCTCCTGTTTCAGCCTCCCCAGTAGCTGAGACTACGGGCACATGCCATCATGGCCAGCTACTGATTTTTGTTTTGTTTTATTTTGTTGATGGGAGTGTTGTTGGTAGAGACAGGGTCTTACCATATTGCCCAGGCTAATCTGAAACTCCTTCTCCAGCGATCCTCCCATCTTGGCCTCCCAAAGTGTTGGAATTACAGGCATGAGCCACTGTGCCTGGGCATCACTTTTTTTAATATGTGTTCCAGGTGACCATGTTAATAATTCATCTTAAAACTTTGCCCTGTGTTAAGCTTAAACTCATTGGTTAATAGTATAGAAAACCCATCTTCTCTTTTTAAAAATTCATTCTTCCATTATCTATTCCATGTTTCACTATTCCCCGAAATTATCGACACAGGTAAGACAATCCTGTGCCCAACCTTCTTCCATTTGCTAGGGTGTCATTTCTTGAACTAAACATGCACTTCTCTACTGAGTGAGGAATAAGAAATAGTGGAGTTTCTGAGGGTTGTTTTATTTTTACGATAACTGCTTTCAACTATATTCTGACAAATCTCCCTTTGCTCCCTCTTAACCATGTCTTGGACAGACCAAAGAATTTCCTTGTCATTTTCCATAAACAAAAATTCAGTATATTTTAAAATGTCAATCTCATTTCTCATTTAAAACTTTCCCCATCCCGTCATCAGCTAAAATGTGGGAGGAGGACTTGCGGGTCAGGGACAGCGGGAAGGGACATTGTCTAGCCTTCAGCTCCTCTTCCTCCTCCAGCACTTCAGAGGGTCTGGGTGAGGATTCATGCTCTAGTCTAGGCCAGTTCTGAGTCTTGTATTCCTCCACACCTTCCCTTCCCAACGTTAACTACACTGGCACTGAGGATGGGAGAAGAGAGAAGAGGGAAGGAAACATCTTCCCACATAAGTTGGGGGAGGCTGCCAGGCACCCTCCTTCTTGCTCTGGCTCTGTTGTTTTCCATCTGCTACTGGAGGCCTCTGCTGATGTGATGCTTTCCAAGTGGGTGATGTGCATGGTATTTTAGGGGAGATGTTCAGCTTCATCCTAATCCCCTGTGTTTCCAAGAACCACACCCTGCGAAGAGAAAGAGGCAGCTGTTTCCCTTCAGCTCTGACAGCAGTTGAAGCTTCAAACCCACTTTCTATGAATCTTGGAGCCTCAGGCGGCCACTGCAATCCCTCATGAAACTTTCAGCTCACCTACTTTCTACAGGGAGGGGAGAAGCCAGGCCACTCCTCATGATGTCCGTGATCTCCTTTCTCATCCCTTTCCCCATCTTCTTAGCTGGGATGAGGTTCAGCTATGGGGGCTATCATTGAACATGGAGAGTTTAGGCTCCTATTAAAAACCCTGTCAGAAATATTGGGTCCCAGGTGGAGTTGGGTTCCTTAGAATATGAGGTACTCATTGCTTCTGTGCACTCAGCTTCTTCCCAGACAACAGAAAAAGCTGTACTCAAAATCCTATTACAGCTGCTTGATGGCGAGAACCACGGTCAGAACCACCCCCATCTCAACCCCACAGGTCTCTGCCCTGTGTGAGGATGCAGGTCCCCATCTGAGAACTTCTGGCCTCTATCTTCATAAGACTCTCTCTTTCATATGGAAATGAATTATTTTCTAGTTGCCCTTCAGCCTCCAGCTTATCACGGACTATAATGTCTTAGTTTCCTTAAACTCTTCATGTTTCGTCTAAATGCTTCATCGGTGTTGCTCTCCTATGAACCCTGAGTGATATATACTCTGTTCTCATGATAGAACTTCTGTTCTTCCCTCTATTTTTATAAATATAGTTGACTGGGTGTGATGGCTCACTCCTGAAATCCCAGCACTTTGGGGGGCCCAGGCGGTTGGATCACCTGAGGTCAGGAGTTCAAGACCAGCCTGGCCAACATGATGAACTCTCATCTCTACTAAAAATACAAAAATTTGCCAGGTGTGGTGGGTGTGCCTATAATCCCAGCTACTCAGGAGGATGAGGCGGGAGAATTGCTTGAACCTGGGAGACGGAAGTTGCAGTGAGCTGAGATTGTGCTACTGCACTTCAACCTGGGCAACAAAGCAAGATTCCATCTCAAAAAATAAAAGAAAAAGCAAAAGAAATAAATAAAAATACAGTTGCTGTGCTCCCCCACCCCCATCCCAAAGGTTGTACTAAAATGGGGAAATATCAAAAACACTAAGACACCCTAACTGGAGAAGGCGTGGAATTGAAGATCAATTGAAAGCCTATGTCTTCGGAGGAGAGAGAGGGATTTTGTAGGTGGTGTAAGAAAGATGGTAAGATGTAGTGGCTCATGCCTGTAATTCTGGCATTTTGGGAGGCTGAGGTGGGAGGATTACCTGAGTTTAGGAGTTCGAGAGCACCCTGGGCAACACGGTGAAACCTCGTCTCTACTAAATACAAAAATTAGTCGGGCACAGTGGCAGGTGCCTGTAGTCCCGGCTACTCAGAAGGCTGAGGCAGGAGAATTGCTTGAACTCAGGAGGCGGAGAGCGAGACTCCACCTCCAAAAAAAAAAAGAAAGAAAGGTGACCAATGTCCCTACATTTCTACTAGGCACACAGTGGAAATAAATAAATAAGAAAATAGACTTGAAGAATGATGTTTGAGTCTGCTTTTTTTTTTAAGCAGAATTTTGGCTGGACGCGGTGGCTCACACCTGTAATCCCAACACTTTAGGAAGCCAAGGCGGGAGGATTGCTTGAGTCCAGAAGTTTGAGACCAGCCTGGGCAGCATACCAAGACCCTGTCTCTATCTAAAAATAAAAATAAATAAGTTTAAAATAAACAAATAAAAGCAGAATTTTATAATCGTGAAGAGGAAGTACTGAAGCAAAACATAAAATGAACTTCCCCGGGAGTACTGAAGGTGGGGGCTGGGGGATAAAGACCTGCCCGGCTGGCTGTCTTTCGCTCTGCTTCTTATTGACGACTAAGGTGGGGGGTAGAATTCATTCATTCACTCACTCACCTACTTTCTGCAGGGAGGAGAGAAGGCCTGGCTTCTCCCCTCCCTGCAGAAAGTAGGTGAGTACAAATACTTGCTGAGAGCCTCTAAAGCCAGGCAGTTTTAAGTGACAGAACTGTAGAAGTGAACAAAGCAGGCAAAAACAGACAATAAGCAAATAATCAATGAAATGTCGATTCTGTCAGATAATGCTGGGTACTGTGGAGATAAAAGAAGAAAGGAAGAGGGTAGGGAGAGGCAGAGTGGGGATGAGAGGTGAGAGTGGGATGACCGTCTTCAATAGAGTTGTAAGGAAAGACCAGGTGGGGAGGGTGACCTTTGAGCAGAGACCCAAGTAGAGATTATAGATAGGTTAGCAGACCATTGCGGGAAAAGCATTCCAGGCACAGGGAACGGCCAGTGCGAAGGCCTGGAGATGCAAACTTCCGGAGCATGTTCCCACAGCAGCAGAGAGCAAGTGTGGCTGGAGCAGTCGGGAGGGGTGAGTGGTAGGCAGTGAGGTCAAAGAGGATGATCAAAGGCTCAGATATGTCATTCTTTAATTTTATGATTCAATTCTGCATTTATGGAACATTCCTGTGCACCAGAAACAAAACCATGCCTGGGGCAGGCATTTTTTAAAAAACAAACAAAACTAAAAGTAACTACAGAAACCATTTAGGTAGCAACTCTATCAGAGGTAACCGCCAGTCTCTTTCTGGCTAAAATATAACGTTTTCAAGTCTCTTCTGCTAGATCAAGCCATAGATAACCTACCAACCATCTGTGAATAAGAGTTTTCAAATTTAGGCATGGTCTTTTAACTTGACTATAACAAAAAATACTAACATAGGAGTAAATTCAATGGGAAATTTCACAACCAAATTATAAAGAAGCATAATGTGGCAAGGGATTAACATAAAATCCAGAAACCTGTCTGTTTCTCAGACCCATCTCTTAGGGACATTTGTTTACCTTGAATTTCGCTGGGATTTACAGGCTTGGGGGAACAGTACTGTGGCAAGTGCCTGTCGATACCTACAGACAGCTTAAAAAAAAAAAAAAAAAGGCCCGAGTTTCTTTTTACTTGGCTTTCTTCTCGCCTCTCCCCACCCCCACTCAGAGCAGAACACAGAAGGATCTGAGAGAAAAGCCCTGCAGCTCATCAAGATCAAGGCAGGCATTATATTTCAAGTTGAAGTTCAAAACAGCTTGCTTTTTGCTGAGACTTCTTACTTCCTGAAATCAGATGGCGCCTTTTAGTACTTCATTGTGCTGAGTCACAAGCGAGCTACACATTTACTCTTTCATCTCAGGCTGCCGGGCTGAGAACTCGTCTTTCTCCATGGTAAAGGGAACAAAAGGACCAAGTCGAGAGCACCTCTGGAAGAGGTTTCTGTGAAGCATCAAGCTTCTCTCTCCTTGCTTTACTTTACCTTGAGGAAATTGGACAGTCCAGAAGTAATTTTGTAAAAAACTCTGCCCATAATCTTTACATGACACCACCTACAGCTGTCTAATGACTGTAATGTTTATTTTAGCTTATGTTTACCCCTTTATTATAGCATATTCAAACCATGTATGATAAAGATGAGAAAAGTCTAACCCTCCAGAGAGCCATTCAGGTTAGTCCTGGAAGCTGAGAAATAGTTGTTGCCCATGGTTCAGTCTTGCTGGCAGACAGGTTTTGGTCAATCAGTGACCAACCAATAAAAATTGGACAATTTCACCTAAAAATCCAAATTTGGAGATGTCCTTGAAAACTTGAAAGATCTGCTAATGCTGGACCAAAATTCCCACATAGGAGCAATTGGCCTGACCCTTCAGCCAGACCTGGAGACGGAATGGGTGCTGAGAACATGTGACGTGCTCCCGGGGTCATCGCTCACCTGATATCACTGCATCCCCGCCCCCCCCAGTAGGGCCTGTCCCGTCACATGGCACCTAGGACCCTCACCGGGTCCCACCACTTTATTTGGCAGATGAGGAAAGTGAGGTTCAGAATGAGGAAAGCGGGGTTCAGAGAATTGTAATGACTTATCCAGTGTCACCCAATTAGGTAAAAGCAGGAGCCAAAATTCTGGTCCCCTTTCCAAGATGCTCTCATTCCCTGGGACTCCAGTTGTAAATGAAATTGGGGCACATTTGAAGCAATGTCTCAGATGATACTAGCTCTGAAGTGACTTTAATTATAAATCATCACTAGAAACTAATGAAGGCATCAAAGCTGTGATACTGGTATAGATGGGAAGGGCTGGGGAAAAGTATAACTAGGAGATAAAACATTTCCTAAGGGGTTTCAAATTTAAGTAATCTGTATTTAAAATATCATGATTTTAGTGAGTCACAGAGTGGGGCAATGAAAACCTGAATAAAAGTCACATCCTAATTTAGCTAGACTGAATACATTTATTTCTTGGATTCTTCTTTTAGAAGCTTTTTTAAATACAAGAATTCTGCCCATCTATCTACTTCATCGTATTAATTCATGGTAATACATTAAATGAAAATAAGTGGGTAATTATTGAGGCACTTCAAGATTCTTTATAACCAATGATACTATTTTCCTTATAAGGTAAATTTATGCATTCTCTGAAGAAAATTTGTTTACACTGGTAGCTTTATTATAAATATACATATAATACAAAAATATGCTGGCCCTGGCCAGGCGTGGTGGCTCACACCTGTAATCCTGGCACTTTGGGAGGCTGAGGTGGGCAGATCACCTGAGGTCGGGAGTTCAAGACCAGCCCCATGAACATGGAAAAACCCCATCTCTACTAAAAATACAAAAATTGGCCGGGCATGGTGGCACATGCCTGTAATCCCAGCTACTCAGGAGGCTGACGCAGGAGAATCACTTATAAAACCTGGGAGGCAGAGGTTGCAGTGAGCCAAGATCACGCCATTGCACTCCAGCCTGGGCAGCAAGAGCGAAACCTCATCTCAGAAAAAAATATATATATCCGTATATATATTTATGTGTGCATATATATGTATATATGTATGTGTGTATATATATACACGTATATATGTGTATATATATATATGTATATGTGTGTGTATATATGTATGTGCTGGCCCTGATAACCTGATGTTATTTTTTTTTATTGCATCAATTCTGAATAGAAATGGGAGTTTTCTTAAATTAATTTTTTTATACAGTATTGGTACATAGTCATACTCCATCTTGCTTCCCAGGAAGCTCACACTCCACCTGCACCATCCTCAGATACTTTCACCTTGAAAGGGCTTGAAAAGAAACCAGAATATTTCCATGGAAAAGCAAGTAATCTGGAAATTAACTGCCAGACTGCCCGCTAAAAGAAAGAAAGTACTAACCAGATAGATCTAGCTGTCATGGTTGAGACAAATGGAAGTGCTACATGTTTTACAGTGTCACACTCTTTCGGCAGAGCCAGCAAATGAGAGGCTTTACTTCATGCCACATTAGCAGCCATCTAAACCTATGTGACGGTAAGAGACAGTTGAAGCACAATGCCGTGCAGTAATGCTGTAATGTCACTGGAAATCGCGGTTGCTAAAATTAAACTGACACTTGGCAGAAATTAGCATAACACTTTCCATCACAGCCTTATGACAGGCAGAAAGAGTGTCTGCGTGGCACAGGCAATGCTGAGAGCAGGGCTGTGCATCACAAGAGGGATCAACGTCTGGGGCCATGCACAGAAAGCTTTCAAGGGATTGGAAACCCACAATCACAAAAATGCCAGTCTCCCATCCCTTCACAGGGACCAGAAGTCGATGCTCAAATTCAAATCCAAACTTCTCTTTGCTTTCTGCGTTTTTTCACCAGATGGGAGGAGGAGCTCTGTATTTGGGCAAAGAAAAGGAAGGCTTTATTTTATCATCTGCCAGCATGGGTTTTCTCCCTCTCCTCCCCACTACCCTCAGGATCAAGGCAAACTCCTTAGGAGCACTCCTTAATTGGCAGAGGACTTCTTTTAAGGCAATGAGAAGACACTCCTCTCCCCTGGGGCCCAGAATACAGCCTCGTGCTGGCAGTGTTTTGTTCTAACCTAAAGCGTATGTCAGCTTCCTCACTACACCGCTCAGGAGTCCAATGCAACTAAAGAGTTAAATGAATTCCTTGGAAACAAGACCAGTGAAGACTCCTGGAGCTGTGCAGGTGCAGAATTACAGCCTGCCACTGCTCATCAGGCCACAGATTCCCCAGCCCCTGCACAGGGTCTCCGGGATAGCAACATTTGGGTGTTCTTATTTTGCCATTTAAAAAAAATAAAAAGAAATAAATTTCCATTCTCTCAGCGTAGAACTGAGCACATCGTAGGTACTCAGTAAATGTGTGTCAAATAGTCAACACGGTTTTAAAATATTTCATCCAAGCTCCCTTCCACCCCTGCAAGTCTCAGTCTGATTTCAGCTTTCCTAGTCGACAGATGGCCAGTTTAGGGCCAGACCATCTGACATAAGAGCAAAAGGGCCATGTCCCCTTATGGGAGGCAGACCAAAGCTCTGCACTGTAATGAAGTCACCTTATTCAATGGCACAAATTCACACCGTTTAGAAGTCCAAGAAGAATGAAACTGGTAAACATACAAACTGATCAGCAAAAATGAAAACCAAGGAAAGTTTATCTTTTCTTAGCCAAGATGGGGAAAGGGCGAGGTATGTAAGACATACACCACAGAATACTGTTCTTTCTTTTTTATTAAGTCACAACACATCAGTACAACAGAGGTCAAACCCAGTTCAGTGGAGGTCGTTTAACTACACCTGCTAAAAGAATAAACCTGAAAAATGGTATTTCATAGCCCAAATCAAATTAAATAAATCAAAGAGAAGGAAGCAGGAAAGCCCTTTTAAATACCTCGGCAACCACAGTTCCATGCACCAAAAGGAAAACTCACATAAAAATTTCCAGTTAAAAGAAAATATGGCAGTTCCAGGAAAATTAGGTTATGCATTTAACAGGTTCCACCGTACTACTCAATTGACCGCTTGAACACCATGGTCCCTTATCCATGTTAACATTTGTGAATTTGAGATCCGTGTGATTAAAAATTCATTGCAGTGCTGGGGCTGGTAAATGCAGGCGTATTCTATTCAATTACCTTCAGTTTCCTTTCCACCAACACTCCAAATGAGACCTAACTGTCAGCTGCTCTCTCCTAACTAAATCAGAACTGCCAGTCCTGGCAGACACCAGCAGCTGGTCATATTGATTCAGGGCCACCAACAGTATGTACATTCACCTTTCTGCTATAGGAGGCAGAGAATTGACTAGTCTTCTTTCTTGGATAAAGCTGATCATCTGATTTGTCAACGCTTTGTTTAGAAATATAAAATTCAATATAACTCCCCTCCCCCAAAAGAATATTATTTATACAACACCTTAATCTGTCAAAATAGTAACGAACAGAATCATGTTAACATTAAGCATAGTGGTTTGGAAAATTAATTCTAAAAACAGACCATAACTATATAAGGAGAAAAACAGACCAAAAATACTGTGTTAAGATTCCCCAAATTTTGAGGCAAAAACGGAATCATTCTGGTTTACAGAGTAAATTAGGCACAGTGCAAACCTATCACAAAGTGTTGGCTTATGCTCACTATTTTAATGTAATGTTTTGAACAAAATTTAACTAGTTTTTAAAAACTGCTAATACATGACAGGATGAAAAAAACACTAATAAAGGAAAAAGTAAACCAACAAACCTTTAGTCTTTAAAACAAAATTATCTGAAAGTGTACCTTTTTCCTTTTACTGACGACTTTAAGGTGATGTTGGCAACAGTCCAGCCCAGCTGGGATTTAGAACTTTCCCCTCCCTCATTCTACATCAGTCCTTTAAAAAGCTCCGATCTCCGTCCCCCAGGGTCTATAGGGCTTGCCAAGGTTTGCAGCCTGCGTGGGTGCTGAAGGGCTCAGTGCACTGGGAGACAGTAAGTGGAAGGAGCCGAAGGAAAAGGGGAAGGCCACTGAGGAGAGCAGAGGTGGCGACAGTTTGGAGGCGGAGGTGACCACAGGGAGCACCGGTCCGAGCCCGCCGCTAGGGGGCGCTCGCAAAGCAGGCGCCTCCGGATGTGCCGAGCCCAGCCTGCCCTGGTGGTGTGGTTCCGTGGGCGAGGCCGTGGTGCCCGTGTTTCCGTGGCCGTTCTGGGACAGCAACAGCGGGTGCGCGATGTGAGGGTGATGTCCGAAGGCAGTCCCCCAGGGAATGTGTCCGAGGCCCGCGTGGGCGCCGCTCGCGGCTTCGCGCTGGGAGGCGTAGTTGTTGAGATGCGAGACCAGTCGAACTCGAAGCGGGTCAGAAGCATCTAGTCCTTCAATGATGCTCAGGTAACGGGCAACTTCTGCCAGGCATTCCCGAAACCCCAAACTCCGATAGTCCATAGCAAGGGCGTGCGCGTCAAAGTAACCTAAGGAAAAGAGCAAAAGAAAAAATCTCAGGGCTTTGCTCATTTCCCGCATTTCGTTCAATCCCAGAGGCAGCCCTTCCTGGCAGATACCTGCATCCCTTAAAAATGACACTCAAGGGTTCTTCCGAAAGTCTAAATATTTTGGAGTCGACCGAAATCTTTGCATTAATCAACATGAGCAGAATGTGTTTGCTAATGCAAGTTCAAAGCCCAATTAGAAGCTGCAGAGCAGAAACTGGAATTATACCCTACCAACAGATGAAACTATGTTCATTCCTTTAATGTTTTCCCTCAACAACAACAAAAAATACATCAAGGACAGAGAAACCACAGAGCAGTGAAATTCATTAGACACACAGATGTAAGTTATCATCGTGGAGCTTTTAGGCACTTGGACCTCAGTAAAGCATTTTCCTGCTGGAGACAGACACACAGACCTTGGTCTCCTGTTAGGTTTTCTCTACTTAACCACAATACATTTCTTTCCTCAAGAGGCATGTGGCAGCACATTTTTTTTTCAATCCCATATACCAAAATAAGACCATATATTGTTTTTGAATGCTTTTTCTCAAAATAGCAATGGACAAATGTGAGAGCTACCCGATCTGAATCAGGGCTGTCACAACTTTTGAAGACCTCACAAATAATAGGCATTTTCCAAAAGATGCACTAGCTCGATCTGCAGAGAATTGGAGTGGTGAATTCACTGGAGAAGATTCTATGTGCATTTCAAAATGTACTGACAGGAAACTGCACATACCACATACCGTTGTCTCTCACCACCAAAGAAACATCAGGCAGCTACTGCACCAATCCTGGCCTTCAGCCGCTGCTCACTCTATGCCAACCACTCAGAGCCCCCACCAGGTCTAGGAGATGTACCTTTCCCTCCTGCGGTATGCAGCATTTTCAGGTGATCCACGGTCATCTGCAGGATCTCGGCTTTTTCTAGCTTAGCAGATCCCTAAAGATGAGAATGGCAAAAGATTGATTTGGCACAAGTTCCTTTGGGAAACCACTTAAAATATGAATACATATATGCAATATATATGCTTTGTAAATCGTAAAGTATGGACCAAAACAAAATCAGTTGTCTTCACAAAATACGTTGGCATCTGTGTACGAATTCATCTAGGCACGGCGACACAGCTATTTTCCAAGGCGGATGAGATTAATGGGGGGAAGGAGTCAGAAGGTGCGGACAGCTACGCGGAGAGCTTTACCTACTTGCTCCATTACCTGCTTCTCAAAAGCACTGGGTACCAGCCTTCTCAGCTCGGACAAACTGTTATTGATCCGGTCTCGTCGGCGCTTCTCAATTATCTGCAGAAGGCAAGCAAAACAAAGGAAGGCATTTCCATTACGACTGCGAATTTCAAAGACAAAAAAAAAAGGTGGTTATTTCAGTTAATTAATAACAAAAATAAAAGGAGATTGCAAAGAGACTCACTCCTCTCCGTCTTTTTCTGGCCAAAATCTGAGAAGATGTAGTTGGGGACATGGAACCTAGAGCCGAACTCAAGTTTCTGAAAAAAAAAAAAAAAAAAAAAAAAAGAACAAAAACTGAAATCGCCGTTAAACGATGGGAGGTGATCTAAGAGATCGCCCCCACTCTCTCCCCGCACTCAAGACTGTTTTGCAACTTGGGCTGGAAAGCGCCCCGGGAGTCTCCCTGGCCGCAGGCGGCCGCCAGCCCGAGACGCGCTGAGGTCAGCGCAGGGCACCAGCGCGCCAAGGGTCCTCGCCCGCTGTCACCGCAGCCGGCCGGCGCTCGCCTCGGACTCTGGCTCCGCTCCGCCGCCGCCAGCTCACCCATTCTCGTCCGCACTCTCCTTCTCCACCTCGATGGTCTCGTCCAGCTCGCTGTCCGAGGAGCTGTACTCGGGGTGAGCTCGCTTCATGCTGGCTGCCTGGCGGATCCAGGGGAGGGTCGGCGCGGCAGGCAGGGAGGAGTTAACTACAGCGGCGCCTCTCCGCGCTCGGCTGCTCGCGTTCCGCACACACTGATCCCGCTCACGCTTTGCCTCTGGTTAAAACTCAACCATCCTTTCCCACGCTAAGCCCCTTCCCAGTGCCCTGGGGAGGGAGTGGGGAAGGCGGGCGAGGGGGCGGGGAGGCGGGGCGGCAGCTCCAGGGCAACAGCCGCCCCCCGGCCAATCCGGCTTCTCGCGCCGCTGATTGACAGCCGCTCCGGGAAGGGGCGGGAGGGAGGCGGAGGGCGCCAGCGGACCGCGCCCCCGCCCTCCGCGCCCACCCCTGCCCGGCGGCGGTGCGTCGGCTCCGCGGGGGCTCCGCGGGGCTTGCACTCTGGGGAAGGAGGAGGCGCGGGCGGCGGGGAGGCGCGGGAGGCCGGGCCAGGACACAAGCCCGCCGGCAGCCGCGGCCCCTCCCCGCCCCGCGGGCCCCGATTGGCCTGGCCTCGCGCCAGGGCCGCGCCTGCAGCGCCTCCGGTGAGCCGCACGCGCCGCGGGCCGTGGGAAAGTGCTGGCGCCGCGGCCGCCAGCCAATCCGGGCGGCCGGCGACGGCGACGGCGGCCGCGCTGGCGGCGGCGGCGGCGGCGCTGGGCGTCCGCATGAATGGAGAAGAATAGGCAGGCGGGGAGCCGGGCTGCGCGAGGGCGCGCCGGCGGGGGCTGGGCGGCCGCGGGCCGGGTCCCCGGTGTGAACCTGTAATCGGAGCCTGGGCGCCGGCCGGCCCCGGAAGCCGCCGCCCAGCGCCACCGTAAATCTCGCCTGCGTGGCCGCCCGTGCCCGGCGGCTGGAGGCGCGCGCTGTTGGCGGGGCCGTGCCGGGTGCACCTGGCCGGGCCGCGAGCCGGCGGCTCCGCGGAACCCGCAGGGAGCCGGGAGAGGGGGAGCCGGGAGAGGGGGCACCGGGCGCGTCCACGGTGGCCACCAGCCCAGGGGCTGGTCACATGGAGGAGCAAGCTGTGGGCTCAGGGGACGTTCGTTTTGGATTTCTGGGATCCAGGCAGCACAGGCAGCCAGATTCCTTTCCGCAGGGGCTTCCCAGCCGCGGAATGGAATGAATACCCCGTGCATCTCATTTCCGGGGAAGTGGAGCACTTGTTTTCTCGGCTGACCGGTTGGAAACCCAACCGTCACTGGGGATGTCCATTATGCTGGGGTTTTTTGTTGTCCCCCCACTTTCCCCCGCTCCGGCGTTGGCGGCCAGATCCTCTCAGCAGGCGACAGGGTGGCGGTGCTGGCGTTTGCGTCTAAGGCCGGCCTTGCTGAGGGGATGCACGTCTGTGACCCCAGACACACACACATCTCTGGCTTCAGTGGCTTGGCGTGGCGTGTACTGGGTACTACGTGAAGTCCCCCCCCTCCCGAATTCCCCAGGAAGACAGATTTTTTTTTTTAATACGGTTGTAAATCTCTAAACTGATTTCTGATTCCAGAAACAGGATGATTGTTTTAAATTTGAAAATCTGGTCTTCTGCTCCTTAAAAAAGTGCAGAGCAATTCACATTCCTCTCAGATCCTCTCTGGAGCTTGTAGTCCTCTCTGTGAGGGAAAGCTTAATACATATTGGTGAGGATAACAAAAGGCGTTTGCTCTTTGCAAAAAGCTTCCTGGTTTCTAGACTACTTTATTGATCGCAGTGCCATCTTTTTTTTTTTCCTCACTCTGTCGCCCAGGCTGGAGTGCAGTGGCGCGATCTCAGTTCACTGCACCCTCTGCCTCCCAAGTTCAAGCGATTTTCCTGCCTCAGCCTCCCGAGTAACTGGAATTACAGGCACGCACCACCACACTCAGCTAATTTTTTTAAATTATGATTTTTAGTAGAGACTAAGTTTCACCATGTTGGCCAGGCTGGTCTCAAACTCCTGACCTCAGATGATCCGCCCACCTCGGCCTCTCAAAGTGCTGGGATTACAGGTGTGAGCCACCGCGCCTGGCCTCAATGCCATCTTAAAACACCCTGGATGCCAAACACTCTTAAGTGGCCTGCCTGGGCCCAATCCATAGTTCCTGTCTGGGCAATCCCCCCTCCCCACCCGCCTCCACACACAGATAATACAACCTCCTGGCTCCCACGGAAGTTTATTCCACTTCACATCGCCTCCAGCCCTATTCCCTCTG
>CAUYQU010086454.1:0-25833 GCA_963574635.1 Cheracebus regulus
TTCTGATTTTGTGTCTGTTTGCTGAAAATGATGTTTTCCAGGTTCTTCCATATCCCTGCAAAGGACATGAGCTCATCATTTTGTATGGCTGCATAGTATTACATGGTGTATGTGTGGCACATTTTCTTTATCCAGTCTATCATTGATGGGCATTTGGGCTGGTTCCAAGTCTTTGCTATTGTAAACAGTGCCACAATGAACATACATGTGCATGTGTCTTTAAAATAGAACAATTTATAATACTTTGGGTATATATCCAGTAATGGGATTGCTGGGTCAAATGGTATTCCTCTTTCTAGATATTTGAGTAGTTGCCAAACTGTCTTCCACAATGGTTGAACTAATTTACTCTCCCACCAACAGTGTAAAAGTGTTCCTGTTTCTCCACATCCTCTCCAGCATCTATTGTCTCCAGATATTTTAATGATTGCCATTCTAACTGCAGTGAGATGGTATCTCAATGTAGTTTTGATTTGCATTTCTCTAGATTAAAGATTTAAACCTAAGACCTAACAGCATAAAAACCCTAGAAGAAAACCTAGGCAATACCATTCAGGACATTGGCATGGGCAAGGACTTCGTGACTAAAACACCAAAAGCAATGGCAACAAAAGCCAAAATAGACAAATGGGATCTAATTAAACTAAAGAGCTTCTGCACAGCAAAAGATACTATCATTAGAGTGAACCGGCAACCAGCAGAATGGGAAAAAATTTTGTAAGCTACCCATCTCACAAAGAACTAATATCCAGAATCTATAAAGAACTTAAACAAATTTACAAGAAAAAAACAAAGAACCTCATCAAAAAGTGGGCAAAGGATATGAACAGACACTTTTCAAAAGAAGACATTTATGCAGCCAACAAGCATATGAAAAAAAAACTCATCATCACTGGTCATGAGAGAAATGCAATAATATTTTCAAATTAAATATTATTTAAAATATATATTATTACAAAATATTTGAAGTCTGGACTTTTAATCTGGCACTATGAAATTTGTGTTTTAACTAAGTGGCTCTATCTAATATCTCATGATTTAAGTAATGGATCCACCTCTAAATGCCTGACACATTGAACCAGAGTTTTAATTTTCTTAAATAATACAAATATTCTGAGCTATTAATGAATATTTATCAATAATAATATTTATTAATGAATTTAATGACTAAAATGGAAATGTTTGCCTTTCATTTATACTCACACTGTTCTGTTCTTCTGTTGCTACTTAGATACCTGTAAAATGTGCTTTTCATCTTACTTGCAAGCTTGCTTGTAAAATATCTCAGTAGATAAATAATAGCCTCCAACCTCAACCTAAGGGATTTATTTTAAAAAATAAGTCAAATTTTCAATTTATAATCTTTTGATGTTTAATCTTCATCTTGATCTAGACCTCAAAAAAATATAAGTTACACATTGGTATATACCAGATTTCCAATGTTGAGTAGTTTTTCTAGCTGCTTAATAGCTTTGCCTAGTTAAAATTTCTTAAGTTACTTTTGTTTATGAAAGTGAGTTGGAATGATACCTACAAGATGATTTATCATTTCAACACTGTGAAATTACTTGCTTGATATTATTAATAAGTGTATCCTACCTAACACAGTAGAATAGCAGATATATTTTTAATACTTGCCAGTCAAACACGAACATGGAGCAAAAAAGAAAAAGAAGAGTGGGTGTGTTTTTGTTAAAAAACTAGGAAACATGAATTCTATTTCTAACTCCTTCAGTAATTGTAGAAAAATTTTTTCTTTTCCTCTTTTTGTTACTTTACTCACCTATGAAATTTTATTATTTGGATTAAGTGATCCAAAAAACTCCAATTAATTCAAATTTTCTTATATCAGATTTTTAAAATCTATAACATGTTTACTTGTCACAAGCAAAATGAAGACCTTGAGGGGAGAGAAATCTTAAGAATAACAAAATGCAACCTGAGGTATCTATGTGCAATGCAGTTATCGTCATAACTGTTACAAGTAGCTAAGCATGAGTGGGGCAGGAGAGGGCTTCCCCCACCACCCCCTTCTCCCACCCAGTAGAAATGTCCAGTGATGGTCCAGCAATTATAGCATTTTCTCTCTAAAAGTGATAAATTGGCAACAAGTGCCATGGTGAGGCTATTTCATGATGGTCCACACCTGTTAACATTAAAGTGTTAATCAGAGGCAGACCCTAGGGAGAAGCAGCTTCCTGGGCATGCAAATAAAGAGAAATGGCCAAGTATGATCTTCTGGGTACACTCCATCAGAAAAAAAGAAGACAGCCTCAGATGGACTTGCATATAACTCCCTACACACACAGAGAGTGCTCAGTTCCCAAGGGTAAGGAGGACACCATACATGTGGAAAGCCCACCCTAAGGGAAGAATCATGAGAAAGAGACAAGCCTATAAAGTCCCAGGATCAAGATTAAAGGTGCTTGTTTTTTTATCTTTGATGTTCAGGTGCCTACATGGATCTCTTCCAAGAGTTTGTTCCTCTTTCCTTTTTCCTGTTCTAAAGCCTTTTAAATAATCTTCCACTCCAGCTCTGAAATATGTCTAGGTCTCTTTTTCCACTTTATGCCCTTCAGTCGAATTCTTTCTTTCCAGGAGGCAAGGGCTGAAGTTGCTGCAGATGCATACGGATTTCCTGCCAGTAACTCAGATCTCTTCTACTGCAAAAAATAACCTGTTTGACTATTGAAATGAAGATACACAACGTAACTGTTAGTATAACTATATTAGTTAGGACCAGATTAAGATATTCTAATGGCATACTAATATACAATTAGTATAACTGTTTTAATTAGGACCAGATTAAGACATTCCAAATCCCTGTTCTTTGTTCCATAAATGATTAGATGAACATTTTGTATCCACTAGTCAATTTGTACAAAATAACTGCTTTCTGGACATGATCACACTATAGTTAAGATTCCCTCCTTTCCACCTGGCTCCAGAAATTTGATCCCAAAATGCTTAGTCAGAGCCAGCGTATAAGCCTTTCTTAATAGTCCCTCTCTAGAATAAGCTGGCTTCAGTGTAAAACATTTTCTGGTTTACCTGTTGTTAGAGTATCAGTCTAATTACAAAAATGATATTTATATACATACAGTCATACTGTTTTATAACTATAAATATCAGTCCATTTTTATAAATGAGAAAATTATATATGTATAAATATATATACACATCATATAACTATATGATATATAACTATATCAGTTCATTTTTATAAATTTTTATAAATGGACTAATATTCATAAACATATGATCGTCTTCTCTTCAACTGTATAACACATAATTCCCAAATATATTGAGACTCCAAAAAGTCAGAACTAGGATTATATGCACCACTTGTTCTATCCAAGATAGTTAGATTTTTCATATTTATGGATTTCTCAAAACAGAACTAATATCGCTATTAAGGTAATCAGTTTCATGTCGTTAAAACACATCCTTTTTCTTATTATACTTTAAATTCTGGGATACACGTGCAGATCTTGTAGGATTGTTACATAGGTATACACATGCCATGGTGGTTTGCTGCCTCCATCCACCCTTCACCTACATTAGGCACATTTTTTTATCACAATACTGTATGAAGCTATAGATATCACAAACAAATATATAGTAACTGTCCAGCATTTTAAAATTTTATTAGGCTCATGTTACTTTATTAAAAAGCAACTTCATGGCCAGGCACAGTGGCTCACATCTCTAATCCCAGCACTTTGGGAGGCCGAGGTGGATGGATCACGATGTCAGGAGTTCAAGACCATCCCGGCCAGCATGGTGAAACTCCATCTCTACTAACAATACAAAAAATTAGCCAGGCATGTTGGTGCATACCTGCAGTCTCTGCTACTCAGGAGGCTGAAGCAAGAGAATCACTGGAACCCGAAAGGCAGAGGTTGCAACGAGCCGAGATCATGCCACTGCACTCACTCCAGTTTGGGAGACAGCAAGACTCCATCACACACACACACACACACACACCCAGCAACTTCGCTTGGCTACAGACTTAACCTCTAACATGCAAACAGAGTCTTTCATTCTACTCATTTCCTATTTTAATAAAAATGGTATGGAAATGAAATTCCATTTCTAATTTTAAGCCATGTTTTAGATAGAATATCCGGTAACTTTCCTTTACATTTAATAGCATAGTTCGAGTTCTCTGCTGAGAACTGCTTCATTTTTACACTATTGGGTGGCATTTGTTAATCTTAATTAATTAACGAAAATAATTTTTGTTTTGTAGAGAAAGTATCTTTTTATGCTTCTCACCTTGGTTTCCAGCTCATGGCCTCAAGCAGTTCTCCCACTTCAGCCGCTCAAAGTGCTAGAATTACAGGTGTGGCCTATCTTCAATTTAAAAGCAAATATTGAGCACACTACTTTGAAGCTTGATGATTTATCTTTTAGAAATGACATATACACTAAAAAGAAGAATCACATCTGTCATTGGTCATCACACATATCCACGTTTTAAAATGATATGGAAACAGAAGCAGAAGACTGAAAAGGGATATATATGTAAAATTCAAACATTCATATGCTTATCAAGAAAATTATATTCAATCTAAGAGTTTAGTTCTATAAAGAGGAGATGCTTTAAGAACCAAAGAGATATCAATAATTTAAATTATTTTACTCTTTCAGTAATTTTGTATTTTAAAGAAAATAAAGGCCATATTCGAGTTACTACAAATAGAAAGCATGCTTTAAGTAATACTTCACACTCACACCTTCACTCATTGAACGCATTGTCTAGTAACATATTTAACAGTGAATTAAAAGAAGATACGCTAGGTTAAAACATTTCTATGGGATATAAAAACAACTAAATGGCTGCTGTCAATGGGAACATAATGAATACTGTCAAGAGGAACGTATTTAATAAGATTTCACCATATTGTCCTGCCGTGTATTGGTTGTTACTGAAGAATCAAATCACAAGTGAAATAGATTATTTCCATTGATTACTAAATGTTTATTGTTCAAGATATAATTTCCTTTATCTAATGAACATGGCTTACTTTTATTGACTGATTAATTTCTTTGGCACAGTGGATAGCTAAAACAGTAAGGAAATACTTATGGTAGACTAAGCCTTGCAGAGCAATGAGGTCAGTTTACCGTGAGTAAACCCTAAAGAACACCAGAGCTTTCTGCAAAACCTGGAAAGTCAAAAAGCATTTATTTAGCCATTACATGGTTATATTTCTGTATAACCTATTAATGTTACAGTGGCAAAACTTTTTAAAACTATTATGCATTCCTATGCCCAATACATTTTTCTATACAAATTATTTAGCAGTGATTATAATAGAAAAGAATGTTGCTTCCAACATGAGCCAAAAATAATAGCATAATTTCATATTTCAAAAAGCACACATGGTCAGTACATTTAACCATACTGATTTGTGTTTTGAGCAATTTTTATTCCCCATGATGTCAAAGTGCTTTAAAATTCAACACATTTTTATACAAAACATATTTAAAATTACTTCACACTTCAGTGAAATTCACTCAGCTTAGAGTCTACCACACTCATGTCAAAGCTGGTTAAGGGGGGGAAATATAAAAGGTAATCTATCCAGTCGGAATCTCTGGAGAAATGTAACATGCATGTAACAGTATGTCCCTTTGGGCACAATACTGTTACTATTTCATTTATTTTTTTACTAAAACTGTTATATAAACTATCCTGGAAAAAATAACCCACTTTTAAATGACTTGTGCCTTATGTGTGAATTTATTAAATTTAGGATAGAGCTACAGAGAGGTTCAGTTTTTATAACTAGTCCTGTAATATAAAAAAATAAATATTATGTAAGCATAAATTTTATGCAGTGGCTTAATATAAATAATAGTTCAAGCTATGTATCTATAAAGCCAGTGTTCATAAAATGAATGCTAGAGCCACTTGAGGGTCATTTAAACTATAAAAATCCCTAGTTTAAAAGCAAAAACACCCAGGGCTAGGTAGGGAAGATTGTATTCTCTTTAAAGAGCTGGAAAGTAATCCCTTGGAATACATCACTTCATATATTCTGAACACAATAATTCTGGACCTTCTGACTCTCTCATTTCAATTCCACGAATGTCGTCTAAATATCTCATTTAACTCTCATTTTTAAAATGTGAATACCTCTGAAGTTTGAAGTGTGACAAGCTGGATTCCAATCTATGCTTCCCACCAACAAATAGTGCAGCATTTATAAATTGTTTTAGTTTCCTCTGCCTCATTTATCCTCATCTGTTAAATGTGTACAATAGCAGATGCAGTTCAGAAAATTATTTAAGAATTAAAAGTGTCCGTTAGCGTTACCTGGCCAACACTGCACAGTAAGTCTGATGATATTAGCTGTTATTATTTCTGTTTCTTTTCAAAACTACGTTGTGCATTTCTAGCCACCTTTAAGATAGCTTAATCTAGTTGTATCATCACGAATGAACACTTAATAAGGCCAAAATTAATTGAAAAATAAAATAAAATGTACTCTCATCACCAACTCTCTGTAATATCACAACTACAGTTCTAGTCACCCACATTTGAAACATGGAATTGTCTCTTTTTTTCTGTTTTTATAATATGTAATTATGAATTATATCCTCTAATTTCCCTCTGCCACTTCCTCCCAGGAAACCTGTCAAAGCTTTGTCTCAAATACTAGATGAAGTCTTAAGATGTCTTTCCTAGACTATAGGCTCCAAACTATTCATCCTGCTTCTGGTTATTTCTACTCCATAAGATGTAAGTCTTTACAGTTAGAGGGATCTACCCGAAACACACTTCTTGTCACATTATACCTTTAGCCAAAAACTTTCAATAGCACTCTAAGGCAAAATAAAGTTCACATTTTCTATTCTATGATTCAATACCAACCTATTTCAAATATCAGTACTGTGTACGTCCGTCTTCTCAGGCTCATAGTTCAGCCTGCTGTATCAGAATTCCTTGGACAGAGTGGTTTAAACAAGTTTTCATTTCTTGTAGTTCTGAAGGTTAGGAAATCTAACATCGAAGTACTGGCAGATCAGTGTCCTATGAGGGCATTCTTTCTGATTTGCAGGTCATATTTTCCCCGTATTCTCATACAGCAGACAGAGCAAACTCTGGGGTTTTTTTTCCTCTCCTCATGACTTCCTTTAAACCTTATTACCTCCTAAATATCCCATCTCCTAAAATAACCTTATTAGGGAGTAGGGGTTTAACATACGAATGTTGGTGTCGAAGAGACACAAACATGTAGTTCATAAAATTAACACTCTCATAAAATACTTGATATTTCCTATCAATACTCTGTCTTTTACAACCTTATCCTATTTGTTTCAATTTTCCAACAGTTTCCCTTGGGTATAGTATATACACTTAGCTATTTACATTGAATGAAGGTAAGGATTAAGATATAATTTAAAATAAGAACAACAAAATTCCTGAAAACAGAATATTCAAAAAGAGTACTTGTGTCCCCAGGCTGCTGTAACATATACCACAGACTGGGAGGCTTAGAGCAAATTCATTCTCGACACTAAGTGTCCAAAATCAGGCTGCCAGTAGAGTTTAGCCCCTTCTGGAGGACTCTGGGAAGTGGCCGTGCCATCCTTCTATCCTAGCTTCTGATGATTATCAGACCTCACTGGCTTTCCTTAGCTTGTAGATGCATGACTCCAATCTTTGCATCCATTGTTGTCACATGACAATCTTCTCCCTCTGAGTCTCTGTGTTCTCATGTGACATTCTCCTTTGTCTCTCTTTCCTCTTTTTTATAAGGACATCAGTCATACTAGATTAAGGGCCCACTGTACTCCAGCATGATTCCATCTTAATTTATTAATTATATCTGCAACAACCCTATTTTCAAACAGGGTCACATTTTGAGATCGTGGAGGTTAGGATGTCAACATATCTTTTTTAAGGAACACAATCCAACACATACAAAAAAAATAGAGTAAATAAATCAAAGATGCCAGACAATCTGAGTAGCTTCTTCACGGTCTGGGTTGGTCTCTTCCTAGGTGGGTTGATTTCTTACTCCCAAAATGTACATAGCTCAGCGGTGTTGAGCAATTACTCAATCTCTCTGTATTGCAATTTCCTCATCTGTAATGCCAAAATAATAGTAGTTCCCACTTCAAGGCATTTTTGCAAGGATTAAAGAGTTTTGGCATAAATAAATCATTTGAAACGGTAGCTGTCACATAGACCTCATATGTGAATTTTTGTGACTGCAGGCAGCTCTCAAGTATTCGCTTCATGTTCCCAGTGTGAGTGTCGAGGGATGGACTTACCCCATTACCATGTACTTCACCTGATGTGATCTTACTTCTCTGACTTTGTTTCTTGATCTTTTTCAGTTTTCAATCTTTCTCTATTAAGATAGCTGTAACAATGTCCATGGGATGTTTCTCCTAAAGGTATGATTAAGGCACCACATTTTATCTGTCTGAAGCAAAGACAGTCAAGGAGGAAATGATTTGCTGCCTTATTCCTAAAGATGAGAGTGCTCAGGAGTGAGCGCTGGTGCCTCAGGTCTTCTTCGTCAATACACCTCGCCTTCAGAAGCATTTCTAGTTTTGCACCTTTATATACCATCATGATGATATATAACAATGAACCCCATTTAAATGACAAAAAAAAAAAGGAGAGGGTCGGAGGCAGCTTGCCTAGCCAGGAACTGAGTAAGAGTCAGGAAAGGCTCCAGGACATGAGGAAACAAAAGAAACCCCCAGAGCTTGTTTTTTATGATCTTGACTACAAGAGAAATCCCTGATGAACTAGGGCTTTGGGTCTGACCTAGGAAGCTGCCCAAAAAGTTCATGGAGAGGTTGTTCCAGAAAGGAAACCCACACAGAATCTTACAGGCATCTGAGCCTAGAGCAGCTGGACACCATTTTGATAGCCTAGATACCAAGGATCTACAAACAGCCACTGCCACCGCACTGTTCCAAGGAGGAAGAGGAACGAGAGATGCTCCAGTGCACCCCTGGGAGAGTCCTTACTGCCTTGCTGTGGGCTGCTGTTGAGACTGAGACATGAGTGGACCATACTCCCCTCAGCTTCTTGCTCATGCTGCTTGCTCTGGAGGGAACCCACCATCCCTGGTCACAGGCCTAAGGTGCCACTTTTTGGAGTTGAATGCTGGGTTGTGCCCCACAAGCTGAATTTGAGTTGACATGGCTGCAGCTGCCATCCAGGTGAGGTAAGGAAACCAAGTTCTCTGCACATACTAAAACAGTATCCACTGTTCTGCTATGGGCTTCTGTGAGATCGAGATAAGGGGATCACACTCTACAGCCACCATCCAGCTGATGTGGGACAAGGAAACCACCCTCTTCTATACATACCTTGGACGATACCCATTGTCCTGCTATGGGCTCATGTGAGATTGAGATTTGAGTAGCTCACACTCCTTACAGCTTCTGCCCATGCTGTTTGCATAAGGGGCATGCATAAGCAGCCCATGCTGCTTTGTCTGGCCACAGGCCCACAGCTGGTATCATTTTGATAATTTAACATGGGGTTGTGCCCCACTCTCAAATCAAGTTTAAGATGATACAGCTGCAGCCACTACCCAGCTGAGAGAGGAATAAGGGAAATCAAGCTCCCCTAAGCACATTTTGAACAATACCCACTATGCTTCTATAGGTGGCTGTGAACCCTTGGAGAAGCCTTTCCAATCCATTGAAGCTACCTGGATCACCATTTGGGATGGCTTGGGTCCCAGTGGGTTGCTCCACAACTGTTAGTGCAATCACCCACAAAACCCATGCTGCCCACAAATCTGGCTCACTGCTTTCACTACTAGCTTTTAAGCAAGCCACCTGAAGGTCCAAGAATCAGTCCTTCTGGACCCATGAACACCAGAGCCAGTGTATGCTACTCTGGAGACCAAAAATATACACATTCACCCCACTGCTATCACCACTGTGGCATGAAGACTGGCTTATTCAAGTTATTCAAGTTAGAATAAATTATTCATGTCATTCTAACTTATTCAAGAATAACTTGAATAATACCCCAAAAAACATCACCGCAACCTCAACTATTAACTGTACCCTAAACCTAAAAAACACTGAATAACACCTCCAAAAACTTCACCACAACTTCAACTAATAACTGTATCCTAAACCATCAAAAAAATCACAGATGTCACTGACGGCGTGTATTGCTGAAAAAGTCATACAAAGATCACACTACTGCAGGCACCCAAAATCAAAGTCAAAGCACCCTACTCAATCAACAGCATACATATATGTTCAAGAAGCAATTCTCCCCTACAAAGGCAAGTTCAAAAAATCAAAACAAGTGACTCTTACCCCAGGTGCACATATTTTAATATAAAGACACACAAAACATAAAAAGGCCAAAAAAAAAAAAGTGCCACAATTGTGCAGCTAGAAATTCCAAAGAAAATTTATCAAGATGCCAGATAATAAATTGAAAATATTGAGTTTAAAGAAGTTCAATCAGATCCAAGATAAATCTGAAAACCTACACAAGGAAATCAAAATATAAATTCAGTGTATAATAAGAAATTTGTTTACTTATATTAGATAGATATCTCAAAATTAAAACCAACTATAAATTCCAGAAAAATTTATAGAAGGAAAATTTATAGAAGGAAAAATTTATAGAAGGAAAAATTCATAGAAGGAAATGCAAAATGCATTAAAGTTTCAATAATAGACTAGAACAAGCAGAAGAAGGAATCTCAGAACTTGAAGACAGGTCTTTTGAAATAATCCAGTGAGACACAAATAAGAAAAAAAAGAATGAACAAAGCATTTCAGATACCTGGTACTAAATAAAATTACCCAACTTGTGAATTATTGTTATTCCTCAGGGGGAACAGAAATAAATGAGCTTAAAATGGCTTCTTAAGGGATTAATTGATGAAAAATTTCCAAATCTAGCAAGAGAGTCACATATCTAGATACAGGAGGTCCAATATTTCCGAGGAAAATACATTTCAAATAGGACTTTATCCAGTATGTTACACTGAGAATGTCTAAACTCAAAGTGAATGGAATAATTTTTAAATTAGCAAGAGAAAAGCAAATAGTCACCTGCAACGAAACCCCCTATGACAAACAGTAAACATTTCAGCAAAAACTTTACAGGCCAGAGGAGAATGAGATGGCATTTTAAAAATTCTAAGAGAACAAAAACAGCAAGAGACTGGCCAGTCAAGAATTTCTGTGTTTTGTTTTTGTTTTTCATTATCCTTTAAGTTCTAAGGTACATGTGCAGATTGTGAGGGATTATTACATAGGTATACACGTGCCATGGTGTTTTCTGTATCCATCCCCCTGTCACCTGCATTAGGTATTTCTCCTAATGGTATCCTTCCCCAATCCCCCCACCCCCTGCCATCCCTCCCCTAGCTCCCCGAGACCCAACAGGCCTTAGTGTGTAATGTTCCCCTCCCTGTTTCCACATGTTCTCATTGTTCAACACCCACTTATGAGTGAGAACATGCAGTGTTTGGTTTTCTGTGCTTGAGTCATTTTGCTGAGAATGATGGTTTCCAGCCTCATCCATGTTCCTGCAAAGGACATGAACTCATCATTTTTTATGGCTGCATAGTACTCCATGGTGTATATGTGCCACATTTTCCTTATCCAGTCTATCACTGATGGGCATTTGGGTTGGTTCCAATTCTTTGGTGTTGTAAATAGTGCTGTAATGAACATACATGTGCTTGTGTCTTTATAGTAGAACAATTTATAATTCTTTGGGTATAAACCCAATAATGGGATTCCTGGGTCGCATGGTATTTCTAGCTCTAGATCCTTGAGGAATTACCACACTATCTTCCACAATGGTTGAACTAATTTACACTCCCACAAACAGTGTAAAAGTGTTCCTATTTCTCCACATCCTCTCCAGCATCTGTTGTCTCCAGATTTTTTAAAGATCACCATTCTAACTGGCATGAGACTGTATCTCAATGTGGTTTTGATTTGCATTTCTCTAATGATGAGTGATGATGAGCTTTTCTTCATGTTTGTTGGCTCAAAAAATGTCTTCCTTTGAAAAGTGTGTTCATATCCTTTGCCCACTTTTTGATGGGCTTGTTTTTTTCTTGTAAATTTGTTTATGTTCATTATAGATTCTGGATATTAGCCCTTTGTCAGATGGGTAGATTGAAAAAATTTTTTCCCATTCTGTTGACTGCCAGTTCACTCTAATGATAGTTTATTTTGCGGTTCAAAAGCTCTTTAGTTTAATTAGATCCCATTTATCTATTTTGGCTTTTGTTGCCATTGCTTTTAGTGTTTTAGTCATGAAGTTCTTGCCTATGCCTATGTCCTGAATGGTATTGCCTAGGTTTTCTTCTAGGGTTTTTATGGTTTTAGGTCTTAGGCTTAAATCTTTAATCCCTCTCGAGTTAATTTTTGTATAAGGTATAAGGAAAGGGTAGTTTCAGCTTTCTGCACATAGCTAGCCAGTTTTCCTATTTATTTAATAGGGAATCCTTTTTCCATTGCTTGTTTTTGTCAGGTTTGTCAAAGGTCAGATGGTTGTAGATGTGTGGCATTACTTCCAAGACCTCTGTCCTGTTTCCTTGGTCTATATCTCTGTTTTGGTACCAGTGTCATGCTGTTTTGATTACTATAGTCTAGTATAGTATGAAGTCAGGTAGTGTGATGCCTCCGGCTTTTTTATTTAATTTAATTTATTTATTATTATTATTATTTTGCTTAGGATTGTTTTGGCTATGCAGGCTCTTTTTTGGTTCCATATGAAGTTTAAGGTGGTTTTTTCTAGTTCTGCAAAAAAAGTCAATGGTAGCTTGATGGGGACAGCATTGAATCTATGAATTACTTTTGGTGGTTTGGTCATTTTCACAATATTAATTCTTCTTAACCATGAGCATGGAATGTTTCTCCATCTGTTTGCATCCTCTTTTATTTCCTTGAGCAGTGGTTTGTAGTTCTCTTTGAAGAGGTCCTTCACATCCCTTGTTTGTTGTATTCCTAGGTATTTTATTCTCTTTGTAGCCATTGTGAATGGGAGTTCGCTTATGATTTGGCTCTCTCTTTGTCTGTTATTGGTGTATAGGAATGCCTGTGATTTTTGCAAATTGATTTTGTATCCTGAGACTTTGTGAAGTTGCTTATTATCTTAAGGAGATTTTGGGCTGAGATGATGGGGTCTTCTAAATATACAATCATGTTGTCTGCAAATAGAGACAATTTGACTTTCTCTCTTCCTATTTGAATATGCTTTATTTCTTTTTCTTGCCTGATTGCTCTGGCAAGAACTTCCAATACTATGTTGACTAGGAGTGTGAGAGAGGGCATCCTTGTCTTGTGCCAGTTTTCAAAGGGAATGCGTCCAGTCTTTGCCCATTCAATATGATTTTGGCTGTGGGTTTGTCATAAATAGCTTTTATTATTTTGAGATACGTTCCATTGATGCTGAGTTTATTGACAGTTTTAGCATAAAGCATTGTTGAATTTTGTCAAAAGACTTCCTGCATCTATTGAGATAATTATGTGGTTTTTGTCTTTGCTTCTGTTTATGTGATGAATTATGTTTATAGATTTGTGGATGTTGAACCAGCCTTGCATCCCCGTGATGAAGCCGATTTGATTGCTATGGATAAGCTTTCTGATGTGCTTTTGGATTTAGTTTGCCAGTATTTTATGGAAGATTTTTGCATCAATGTTCATCATGGATATTGGCCTGAAATTTTCTTTTTCAGTTGTGTCTCTACCAGATTTTGGTATCAGGATAATGTTGATCTCATAAAATGAGTTAGGGAGGAGTCCCTCTTTTTGTTTTGTTTGGAATAGTTTCAGAAGGAATGGTACCAGCGTCTCTGTACATCTGGTAGAATTTGGCTGTGAACCCATCTGGACCTGGACTTTTTTTGGTTGGTAGTCTAATAAATGCTGTGTCAACAACAGACCTTGTTATTGGTCTTTTGAGGAAATAACTTCTTTCTGGTTTAGACTTGGTAGGGCATAAGTGTCCAGGAATTTATCCATTTCTTCTAGATTTACTGGTTTATGTGCATAGAGGTGTTTATACTAATCTCTGATGGTAGTTTGTATTTCTGTGGAATTGGTGGTGATATCCCCTTTATCATTTTTTTATTGCATCTATTCAATTATTCTCTCTTTTCTTTTTTATTAGTCTGGCTAGTGGTCTATGTATTTTGTTGATCTTTTCAGAATACCATCTCCTGGATTCATTGATTTTTTGCAGGGATTTTTGTGTCTCTATCTCCTTCAGTTCTGCTCTGATCTTAGTTCTGTTCTGATCTTGTATTCTGCTAGTTTTTGAATTTGTTTGATCTTGCTCCTCTAGCTCTTTTAATTGTAATGATAGGGTGTCAATTTTGGATTTTTCCTCACTTCTCATGTGGGCATTTAGTGCTAAAAATTTCCATCTAGATGCTACTTTAAATGTGTCCCACAGATTCTGGTACATTGTGTCTTTGTTCTCGTTCATTTCAAAGAACACCTTTATTTCTGCCTTCATTTTATTATTTATCCAGTAGTCAATCTGGAGCAGGTTGTTCAGTTTCCATGTAGTTGTGCAGTTTTGAGTGAGTTTCTTAATCCTGATTTCTAAATTGATTGTACTGTGGTTTGAAAGACTGGTTGTTATGTTTTCTTTTCTTTTCCATTTGCTGAGGAGTGATTTACTTCCAATTATGTGGTCAATTTTAGAGTGTGATGTGGTGCTGAGAAGAATGTATATTCTGTGGATTTGGGATGGAGAGTTCTGTAGATGTTTATTAGGTCCACTTGGTCCAGATATGAGATCAAGTTCTGGATATCTTTGTTAATTTTCTCTCTTGTTGATCTGTCTAATATTGACAGTGGAGTGTTAAAGTCTCCCACTATTATTGTATAGGAGTCTAAGTCTCTTTGTAGGTCATTAAGAACTTGCGTTATATATCTGGGAGCTCCTGTAATGGGTACATATATATTTAGGATAGTTAGCTCTTCTTGTTGTATTGATCCACTTACCATTATGTAGTGCTCTTCTTTTTCTCTTTTGATCTTTGTTGGTTTGAAGTCCATTTTATCAGAGACTGGGATTGCAACCTCTGCTTTTATTTTGCTCTCTATTTGCTTGGTAAATCTGCCTCCATCCCTTTATTTTGAGCCTATTTGTGTCTTTGCACGTGAGATGGGTCTCCTGAATACAGCACACTGGTGGGTCTTGACTCTTTATCCAATTTTCCAGTTTGTGTCTTTTGATTGGGGCATTTAGCCCATTTACATTTAAAGTTAGTACTGTTATGTATGAATTTGATCCTGCCTTTTTTTATGCTAGCTGGTTGTTTTGCCTATTAGTTGATGGAGTTTCTTTATTGTGTTGATGGTCTTCACAATTTGGTTTGTTTTGCAGTGGCTGGTACTGGTCGTTCCTTTCCATGTTTAGTGCTTCCTTCAGGAGCTCTTGTAAGGCAGGCCTGGTGGTGATGAAATGTCTCAGCCATTGCTTGTCCATAAGGATTTTATTTCTCCTTCACTTATGAAGCTTATTTTGGCTGGATATGAAATTCTGGGTTGAAAATTCTTTTCTTTAAGAATGTTGAATATTGGTCCCCAATTCTTCTGGTTTGTAGAGGTTTCTGTTGAGAGATTTGCTATAAGTCTGATTGGCTTTCTTTTGTGGGTAAGTCAACCTTTCTCTCTGGCTGTTCTTTGCATTTTTTTCTTCATTTCAACTCTGGTGAATCTGATGATTATGTGCCTTGGGGGTTGCTCTTCTTGAGGAATATCTTGGTAGTGTTCTCTGTATTTCCTGAATCTGAAGCTTGGCCTGCCTTGCTAGGTTGTGGAAGTTCTCCTGGGTAATATCCTGAAGTGTCTTGATATTCATTCAAGACTCTTGGCTTCATTCTCCCCCTCACATTCGGGTACACCAATCAAATGTAGATTTGGTCTTTTCACATAATCCCACATTTCTTGGAGGCCTTGTTCATTTCTTTTCACTCTTTTTTCTCTAATCTTGCCTTCTTGTTTTATTTCATTGAGTTGATCTTCAGTTTCTGAAATCCTTTCTTCCACTTGATCAATTTGGTTATTGAAACTTGTGTATGCTTAATTTCAAATCCTCCTGCTATAAGCTTCATAAATAAAGGAGAAATGAAGTATTTCCCAGACAAGCAAACAACAAAGAAATTTGTCACTCTTCGAGTGGTCCTATAGGAACTGTTCAGAGTACTTTTACATGGAAACAAAAAATCAATATTCACAAAAACACTTGGAAATATAAAATCCACAGTTCTTATGAAACAATCAAACAAGAAGGAAAAGAAAGGAATCAAATGTCAACACAACAGAATCTCATCAAAATACAAAAATAAAAAGAATAATAAGAAAGAATTCACAAAAACAAAACAACAATGCAACAGGAAAAAAGGCTCAAATATTATATTACATTGGAATGCATATGGATTAAATGATCCACTTAAATGAAACAGATTGGCAGAAAAGATTAAAACATATGATCTGACTATATGCTAGCTACAAGAAACTACCCTTATAAAGACAGATATAGACTGAAAATAAAGGGATGTGAAAAGGTATTTCATGCAAACTGAAACCAAAGGTAAGCAGCTATAGCTACCCTTACATCAAATAAAAGCATATTTTAAATAAAAAATTAATAAAAGACAAAAAAACGATCATTATAAAATGGCAATGGAATAAATTCTGGAAGAGAATGAAACAATCCTAAATATATGTAATCCCAATGTCATTGCACCCAGATTCACAAAACAAATATTACCAGACTTAAAGAGAAAGATGACAAACAGTAATAATGGAGGACTTCAACACCCCACTCACAGCACTTGACTAATAATTGTGACAGGAAATTAAAAAACATTTAACTTAATTAGATGTTTGACCAAATGGACTTAAAAGATATTTATTTAACATTCTCCCAAATGCATAATATAAATTCCTTTCATTAGCACATGCAACATTCTTTAAAATAGACCATGTTTTGGGCAACTGAAAGACTCTGAAAATTATTTTTTAATCAAAATTTTTTCAAGTATCTTCTCAGACCAGAGTTGAATAAAATGAGAAACTAACACAAAAAAAGAATTTCAGGAACTATACAAATAAATGAAATTTAAACAGTATGCTCCTAGATAATGACTTCATCAATGAAGAAATTAAGACAGAAGTGTAAAATTTCCAAACAAATAAAAATAAAAACACAACATACCAAAACCTGGGTAATATAGCAAAAGCAGTGCTAAGAGAAAAATTTGTAGCATTAAATGCCTACATCAAAGAAAGTAAAAAGATTGCAAACTAACAATTAACATTGCACCTTAGGAAATTAGAAAAATAAAAATTAAGAACAAACTAAACCCAAAGTTAGCAGAAGAAAATAATTAATGATTAGGAAAAAACTAAATTAATAAAGACAAAGAACAATACAAATAATCAACAAAACAAAAGGTTTGTTCCTCAAAAATGATTTACAAAATTGATAATCACAAACTAGAGTAACCAAAAAAAGAAGAGAGAAAATCCAAATAAACATAATCAAAAATCAAAAAAGAGACACTACAGCAGATACCATAGAAACACAATATATCATGAGAGACTATTATAAATAACTTATGCTCAAAATGAGAAACCTAAAGGAAGTAAGTAAAATTCTAGAAAAAAAATACAACCTCCTGAGATAGACCCTGGAAGAAATAAAACTTCTGAACAGATTCATAATAAGTAGCAAGACTGAATCAGTAATAATAATTTTAAAATCCCCCAAAAACAACAACAACCAAATGCCCAGTACAAGACAGATTCACAGCTGAATTCTAACAAACATAAAATGAAAAACTAATACCAATCCTCTTGAAAATATTCTAACAAATCAGGGAGGAAAAAATTCTCCCTTATTCGCTCTATAAGCTAGTATAACAATGATACTAAAACCAAATGAGGAAGAAAGAAGAAAAAGAGAAAAAGAGAGAAAAAGAAAGAAAGAAAGAGAGAGAGAAAGAAAGGAATGAGAAAGAGAGAGAGAAAGCAAGAAAGCAAGAAAGAGAGAAAGAAAAGCTACAGGCCAATATCCAGTATGAACATAGATGCAAAAGCCCTCAACAAAATGCTAGCAAATTGAAGCCAACAACAACAACAAAACAAACAAACATAACATTCCATAATTAGGTGGGATTTATCCCAGGGATGCAGGTATGACTCAAGATATGCAAATCAATAAATTTAAACACCACGTAAAGATAACTAAAGACAAAAATCATATGATCATCTCAGTAGTCACAGAAAAGGCATTGGATAATATTTAGCATACGTTTATAATAAAACTTCCCAACAAACTAGGCATAGATGGAAGAAACTTCAATATAATAAAAGAAATATATAGGAAACCCATAACCAACATCATAAGAAAACATTGAAAACATTCTAAGAACTAAAGCAAGACAACAATGCCCACATTTACTACTCTTATTCAATATAATAATAGAAGTTATCGCCAGAGCAATCAGAAATAGAAAAAAAAACTACCCAAATTCAAAAAGGAAGTTATCACTGTTGACTGATTAGATGATCTTATATTTAGAAAACCCTAATGACTCCACCAAAAAACTCAGAGTAGATAAATGAATTTAGTAAAGTTTCAAGATACACTATTAATATACAGAAATCAGTAGCATTTCCATAGACCAATAGTGATCTAGCCAAGGACCAAATCAAGAAGGCAATTCAGCCACAGAAAATATTTAGGAATATATTTAACCAAGGAGGTGAAAGATTTTTATAAGGAGAACTACAAAAATCACAGATAACACAAACAAATGGAAAAACATCCTAAGCTAATGGATAGAAAGACTCCAGTCTAGCCAACAGAGCAAGACCCCATCTCAAAAAAAAAAAAAAAGAACCAATATCATTAGAATGATTATATATACTACCTGTATTAGGATTCTCTAGAAGGATGGAACTAATGGCATATATATATATATAATGTATGGAGTATATTAAATATTAACTCACACCATCACAAAGTCCCACAGTAGGCTGTCCACAGGCTAAGGATCAAGGAGAGCCAGTCTGAGTTCAAAAACTGAAGAACCTGGAGTCTAATGCTCAAAGAAAGGAAGCATTCAGCACAGGGGAAAGATATAGGCTGGGAGGCTAGGCCAGACTCTCTTTTCACATTTTTCTGCCTGAGTGTATTCTAGCCACACTGGAAGCTGATTAGATTGTGCCCACCCAGATTAAGAGTGGATCTGCCTTTCCTAGCCCACCAACTCAGATGTTAACCTCCTTTGGCAATACCCTCACAGACACACCCAGGATCAATACTTTGTGTCCTTCAATCCAATCAAGTTGACACTCAGTATTAACCATCACACTGCCCAAAGCAATCTATAGATTCAACATAGTCTCTATGAAATTGCCAATGTTGCTTTTTAGACAAATTATCAAAAAATCCTAAAATTCATATGAAATAAAAAAAAGGGCCTCTATAGCCAAAGCAATTCTAAGCAAAATGAACAAAACTGGAGGCATGACATTACCTGACTGACTTATGCTACTAGACTACAGATGGTAACCAAAACAGCATGCTGCTGGTATAAAAATAGACACATAGATCAGTGGAACAGAACAGAGATCTGAGAAATAAAGTCACATACCTAAAACCATCTGATCTTTGATAAAGTTAACAAAAATATACACTAGAGAAAAAAAAAAACTAATTCAGTAAAAAGTGCTTGACAAATTGCACAGACCTATGCAGAAGAATTAAACTAGTGCCATACCTCTTAACACATACAAAAATTAACTCAATATGGATTAAAGACCTAAATATGAGACCTGTAGCTATACAAATTCTAGAAGAAAATCTAATAAAAACTCTTCTGGATATTGGCTTAGGCAAATAATTTATAACCAATTCCACAAAAGCAAAAGCAACAAAAACAAAAATAGACAAATGGGACATGATTCAACTGAAAAGCTTTGGCACAGCAAAATAAACAATCAACGGAGTAAACAGACATATACAACAGAAAAATTATTTGAAAACTATGCCTCTGACAAAAGGCAAATATCCAAAATCTATAAGGAACTCAAACAGCATAATGAGGGAAAAACAAATACCCGTAATAAAGAGTGGACAAAGGACATGAGCAGACATTTTTCAAAAAAGACATACAAGTGGCCACAAACATGAAAACTGCTTAACATCACTGATCATCAAATTAAAACCAAAATGAGATAATATTTTACACCAGACAGAATGGCTACTACTAAAAAGTTAAAAAAAAAAAAAAGATCTCAGTGGGACTGCTTAACTGTTCATACACTAAGTATACCTTTATGAAAAATAGTATGGAATTAAAAATAGTATGGAATTAAAAATAGAACTACCATTTGATCTAGCAATACTAATACAGATTATCTACCCAAAATGGAAGAAATCATTGCATCAAAAAGATATCTGCATTCATATGTTTATTGCAGCACTATTTACAATAGCAAAGATATGGAATAAACTTAAGTGTCCATCACTGGAGGCATACACACCCACAAATACATACATATTCCAGGGTGTGTGTGTGTGTGTGTATACATATATATGTATGAAAGTACACACATGTACACATATATTCCATGGCATGTGTGTGTATATATACATAAAAGAATGAAGTCATGTCTTTTGCAACTGGAGGCTATTATTGTAACTGAAATAATTCAGAAACAGAAAAATTCAAATACTGAATATTCTCATTTATAAGTGAGAGCTAAATAATGGATACACATGAGCATAAAGAGTAGAATAATATACACTGGAGACTTCAAAAAGTGGTAGGGTAGGAACGGAGTGAAGGTTAAAAAATTACCTATTGGGTACAATGTTCACTATTCAGATAATGGATACACTAAAAACCTAGACTTCACTACTATAAAATATATGCATGTAAGAAATATGCATATGCATCCCCTGTGTGTGTGTGTGTATCTATATATATGTTTATTTTATTTTATTTTCCTTATATTTTAAGTTCTGTGGTACATGTGCAGAACGTACAGGTTTCTTTCATAGGTATACATGTGCCATAGTGGTTTGCTGCACCATTAACCCATCGTCGACATTAAGTATTTCTCCTAATGCTATCTATCCCTCCCCTATCCCTGCAGCCCCTGAGAAGCCCCGGTATATGATGGCCTCTCCCTGTGTTCATGTGTTCTCATTGTTCAGCTCCCAATTCTGAAAGAGAACATGCAGTGTTTGGTTTTCTGTTCCCGTTTTAGTTTGCTGAGAATGATGGTTTCCAGCTTCAGCCATGTCCCTGCAAAGGACATGAACTCATTTTTTTATGGCTGCTTAGTATTCCATGCTGTACATGTGCCAGTTTATCCAGTCTATCACTGATGGGCATTTGTGTTGGTTCTAAGTCTTGCTATTTTGAATGCTGCTTCAATAAACATAAGTGTTCATGTGTCTTTATAATAGAATGATTTATAATCCTTTGGGTATATACTCAGTAATGGGATTGCTGGGTCAAATGGTATTACTGTGTCTAGATCCTTGAGGAATTGCCACACTGTCTTCCACAATGGTTGAACTAATTTACATTCCCACCAACAGTGTAAAAGCCTTACTATTTCTTCATAACCTCTTCAGCTTCTGTTGTTTCTTGAATTTTTAATGATCGCCATTCTAATTGGCATGAAATGGTATGTCATTGTGGTTTTTATTTGCATGTCTCAAATAACAAGTGACGATGAGCTTTTTTTCATGTTTGTTGGCTGCGTAAATGTCTTCTTTTGAGAAGTGTCTGTTAATATACTTTGCTCACTTTTTGATGTTTTTTTTTTTCTTGTAAATTTGTTTAAGTTCCTTGTAGATTCTGGATATTAGCCCTTTGTCAAATGGATAGATTGCAAAAATTTTCTCCCATTCTGCAGGTTGCCTGTTCACTCTGATGATGGTTTCTTTAGTTTCTTTTGCTCTGCAGAAGTTCTTAGGTTTAATTAGAGCCCATTTGTCAATTTTGGCTTTTGTTGCCATTGCTTTTGGTGTTTTAGTCGTGAAGTCTTTTTCCATGCATATGTCCTGAATGGTATTGCCTAGGTTTTATTATAGGGTTTTTATGGTTTTATTTCTTACTTTTAAGTCTTTAGTCCATCATGAGTTAATTTTGGTATAAGGTATGGGAAAGGGATTCAGTTTCAGCTTTCTGCATATGGCTAGCCAGTTTTCCCAACACCATTTATTAAACAGGGAATTCTTTCCCCATTGCTTGTTTTTCTCATTGTTGTCAAAGATCAGATGGTTGTAGATGTGTGGCATTATTTCTGAGGCCTCTGTTCTGTTCCATTTGTTTATATATTTATCTATCTGTTTTGGTACCAGCACCATGCTGTTTTGGTTACTGTAGGCTTGTTGTATAGTTTGAAGTCACATAGTGTGATGCCTCCAGTTTTTTTTGTTTCTGTTTTTTGTTTGTTTGTTTTTTGGCTTAGAATGGTCTTGGCTTTATGGTTCTTTTTTTGTTCCATATAACATTTCAAAAAGTATTTTCTGATTCTGTGAAGAAGGCAGCACGAGAACTTCATGAAGCATAGACAAGTATCAATAGCCAAATCGATCAAGTGGAAGAAAGGATACCAGAGGTTGAAGATCAACTTAATGGAATAAAGCACGAAGATAAGACTGGAGGAAAAAAAACTAAAAAGGAACAAACAAAGCCTCCAAGAAATATGGGACTACATGAAGAGACCAAACTTATGTTTGATTTGTGCAACTGGAAGTGATGGGAGATTGGAATCAAGTTGGAAAATATTCTTCAGGATATTGTCCAGGAGACCTTCCCCAGCCTAGCAAGACAGATCAACATTCAAATTCAAAACATACAGAGAAAACCACAAAGATACTCCTCAATAAGAGAAATCTCAAGACACATAATCATCAGATTCACCAAGGTTAAAATAAAGGAAAAAAATTTAAGGGCAACCAGAAAGAAAGGTTGGGTTACCCACAAAGGCAAATCCATCAGACTAACAGTGGATCTCGCAGCAGAAGCCCTACAAGCCAGAAGAGAGTGGAGGCCAATATTCAACATTCTTAAAGAATTTTCAACCCAGAATTTCATATCCAGCCAAACAAACCTTCATAAGTGAAGAAGAAATAAAATCCTTTACTGACAAATAAAGATTTTGCAAACGCTGAGAGATTTTGTCATCTGCAAGCCTGCCCTATGAGAACTCCTGAAAGAAGTACTAAATATGGAAAGGAAAAAAACAGTATTAGCCACTGCAAAAAAAGAAAAAATGCCATATTGTAAAGACCATCGACACTATCATGAAACTGCATCAACTAATGGACAAAATAACTAGATAGCATCATAATGACAGGATCAAATTCACACATAACAATATTAACCTCAAATGTAAACAGGCTAAATGCCCCAATTAAAAGACACAGACTGGAAAATCGGATAAAGAGTCAAGACCCATCGGTGAGTTCAGGAGACCCAATTCACGTACAAAGACACACATAGACTCAAACAAAGAAATGGAGACACATTTACCAAGCAAATAGCAAAAAAGGGCAGGGTTTGCAATCCTAGTCTCTGATAAAACAGACTTGAAACCAACAAAGATCAAAAAAAGACAAAGAAAGGCATATATAATATGAAGAGATCAATGCATCAAGAAGGGCTAACTATCCTAAATACATATGCACCCAATATAGGAGCATCCAGATTTATAAAGCAAGTTCTTAGAGACCTACAAAGAGACTTGGTTTCCCACACAATAATAGTGGGAGACTTTAACACCCTACTGTCAATATTAAACAGATCAATAAGACAGAAAATTAACAAAGATACCCAGGACTTTAACTCAGTACTGGACCAAGTGTACCTAATAGACATCTACAGATGTCTCCACCCCAAATCAGCAGAATTTACATTCTTCTCAGCACCACATCACACCTACTCTAAAATTGACCATATAATTGGAAGTAAAACACTCCCTAGAAAATGCAAAAGAATAGAAATTGTAACAGTTTCTCAGACCCCAGTGCAATCAAATTAGAACTCAAGATTAAGAAACTTACTTAAAACCACACAACTATATGGAAACTGAACACCCTGCTCCTGAATGACTACTGAGTAAATAACAAAATTTAGGCAGAAATAAATAAGTTATTTGAAACCAATGAGAACAAAGACATAATGTACCAGAATGTCTGGGATACAGCTATAGCAGTGTTTAGAGGAAAAATTATAGCCCTAAATGCCCACAGAATAAAGCAGGAAAGATCTAAAATTGACACCCTAACATCACAGTTAAAAGAACTAGCAAAGCAAGAGCAAACAAATACAAAAGCTAGCAGAAGACAATAAATAACTAAGATCACAGCAGAACTGAAGGAGATAGAAACACAAAAAAAACCTTCAAAAAAACCAGTTAATCCAGGAGCTGGTTTTTTTGAAAAGATTAACAAAATAGATAGCTAGACTAATAAAAAAGAAAAGTGAGAAGAATAAAATAGACACGACAAAAAATGATAAAGGTGATATCGTCATTGCCATCAATCTCAAGAAATATAAACTAGCCTCAGATGATACTATAAACATCTTTACACAAATAAACTTGAAAATCTAGAAGGAACTGATAAATTCCTGGACACATAATCCTCCAAAGACTAAACCAGAAAGAAGTTGAATTCCCGAATAGACCAATAATCGGTCCCGAAATTGAGGCAGTTGTTAATAACCTACCAACCAAAAAAAGCCCAGGACCAGACTGATTCACAGCCAAATTCTACCAGAGGAACAAAAAGGAGCTGGTATAATTTTTCTGAAACTATTCCAAACAAAAGAAAAAGAGGGACTCCTCCCTAACTCATTTTATGATACCAACATCATCCTGATACCAAAACCTGGCAGAGACACAAGACAAAAGTAAATTTCAGGCCAATGTCCCTGATGAACATTGACGTAAAAATTCTCAATCAAATACTGGGAAACCAAATCCAGCAGCACATAAAAAGTCTTATCCACCACTGTCAAGTCAGCTTCATCCCTGGTATGCACGGCTGGTTCAACATACACAAATCAGTACACATAATCCATCACATTTACAGAACCAATGACAAAAACCACATGATTATCCCAATAGATGCAGAAAAGGCCTTCAATAAAATTTAACACCACTTCATACTAAAAACACTCAATAAAATAGGTATTGATGAAAAATACCTCAAAATAATAAGAGCTATTTATGACAAACCCACAGCCAATATCATACTGAATGGGCAAAAGCTGAAAGCATTCCCTCTGAAAGCCGGCACAAGACAAGGATGCCCTCTCTCACCACTCCTATTCAACATAATATTGGAAGTTCTGGCCAGAGCAATCAGGCAAGAGAAAGAAATAAAGTGTATTCAAATAGGAAGAGAGGAAGTCAAATTGTCTCTGCAGATGACATTATTATATATTTAGAAAACCCTGTAGTCTGAGCCCAAAATCTTCTTAAGCTGATAAGCAACTTCAGCAAAGTCTCAGGATACAAAATCAATGTGCAAAAATCACAAGCATTCTTGTAAACCAATAATAGACAGAAAATCAAATCATGAGTGAACTCCCTTTCACAATTGCTAGAAAGAGAATAAAATACCTAGGAATACAACTCACAAGGGCTGTGAAGGATCTCTTCAAGGAGAACTACAAACCACTGCTCAAGGAAATAAGAGAGGATACAAACAAATGGAAAAATATTCCATGCTTATGGATAGGAAGAATCAACATCATGAAATAACCATACTGCCCAAAGTAATGTATAGATTCAATATATGTA
>CAUYQU010086455.1:0-15583 GCA_963574635.1 Cheracebus regulus
AAACTTCCTTTTAATTTTAAAATGCTTTTTTTTTTTTAATCTCCAAATCACCTTACAATTTTATAAGGTTTTTTTTTTTTTTTTTTTTTTTTTTTTTTGAGACGGAGTCTTGCCCTGTTGCCCAGGCTGAAGTGCAATGGCATGATCTTGGCTCATGTGGCACCCTCCACCTCCCTGGTTCAAATGACTCTCCTGTCTCAGCCTCCTGAGTAGCTGGGATTACAGGCGCCCACCACCACTCCAGCTAATTTTTGTATTTTTAGTAGAGACGGGGTTTCGCCAAGTTGGCCAGGCTGGTCTCGAACTCCTGACCTCGTGATCCGCCCACCTTGGCCTCCCAACGTGCTGGGATTGAGCCACCGCACCTGGCCACAAGCCTTTTCAAAAGCTTGTAAAACTTGTGAGGACGTTAACAAATGGAGAAAGCGGGACATGGGTATTAGAACCAGATTGGAAAACAGCTTGCCATTCTGACGTTTATTCATATGCTACCTTGGGAAAGCCCCTTAACGTTTCTGAGCCTTAGTTTTCTCGTTTTTAAGTGCACATAATAATTCAGAGGATTGTTTGTGGGCTAAAAACAAAGACAAGTAAAAAAGCCAGCATGTAGCCACTTAATAAGTAGCTGCTGCTATTATTTGATTGTTAAATGGAGTGAACCTCAGCTTTTAATCTTGAATAAGAAGGTTGATGACCTAAAGTTATTTTTTAAGCTTGTCACCAGGGCCAAATCTTATGCCCAAGGTGGCTTTACTCAAACTTGCTAATAGATGTAAATAATCATCCTCACCATCTTCAAAAGCATCCACTGACGCTAAGTACAGTGTCACAAAAGTGCAAATTGACCACATTCTACGGCTCTGAATTCATCAGAACCCAATTATATCGTGACTGTTGGCCATTAATGTTCTTGGTCATACAACAGGAAAGCCTGACAAGTACCTGTCTTGGTTTACACCAGAAATAGAATACTGGGCTTCATCTGTACCATAAAAATTTCAATTCTGGAATTCACAGATGCTAGAAACTCACTCTGATATTTCAATTCAGTGAGTCAAAGCTGCAGCTGTAAAAAGCTCCTCAGGTGACTCAAATTCTGTTTTTTAATGTGTTTGTCTGTCGCCATACTGTTGGCAGTTTTTCCATGTCAGTATCTTTCTACAACATAAATTTAAATGGCTTCATAATAGAGGTGTGCTGCTGGACTTAGTTTCAAACTTGTGATTACCTTTCAGTGCAAGATAGATACGATGTATGCTAACACTCTTGCTATTTATAAAGTGACAGTGACTTGAGTTTTGAGTCTTACAGCCCAAGCCCAGCCACATAGTTTTGTGGAGAGGAGTGATTACGAGCATCATTGGCTTTGGTGTCAGCCTGAACTCACTCCCCAGGGTTCAAATGATTGTTCCCTTTGGCCAAGTCGGTTAGCAATGCAAGTCCCCGTTTCTACCTCTCTTAAATAAGGATGATCATAACACCATCTCCTAAGGTTTCGAGAATGACTAGATCTGAATATGTCAAGCGCTTAGCACAATGCCTATCACATGGCAAACACTCAATAAACCTTAATGATTGAGGAAAAACTAGGCAGCCTCTGACATCCAGGGCTTGGCCAGAAATGCACAGCTGGGCCTAGCTGTTCTCCTATTGATCATAAACAGTGTCACAGAAGATCAGGTGAAACCGCTTAGGGATCATGATGGACCATGACAAGAACAAGACCACTCTAATCATGCCTGAACACAGGCAAAACACAACTACTGTCCAAACCACAAAATCCAAAATCGTCCCTTCTCCTGGCTAATATGAGAGACAGTCACTTCTTTATCAATTACATCTTCAGCTCAATCTAGTTTTTCCTCCTGCTAGGTAAGATGTAATCAAATACCCAATCCTAAAATCCCCTCTTCATGACCATCCAATGCAGAGAAAAACCTTGCATCCTTAACTACTTCCCAAGGAGAGGGGCTTCAAGCCACCAAATCACCAAAACACAAGCCTAAGTTTTCCAAGAAGCCTTTTCTAACCCTTCCTCACTGAGATTCCCCACAACTCCCCATGGTGCCCCTCCCTCTTGCTGAAATAAACAATATACAATGTGTTCAACTCAAGTTTAGCAAGTGTGTTACTAGTCATCTTTGGCTGGAGGGCATTGATGGCAGTATTCTGGAACACTTTCTTCATAATATAACCACAATGTAGGTAGCTTAGTTTTCCGTTGGAACTAAATCCCTATATCATCTGAAGAATTAGGGGTGGAAGCCAAGAAGCAATGAAGGTCATCTCCACTTAACTTGAGAAGCACCAACAAGGATTAGGGATTAAGAAGCATTGCAACTTTTGTAAAAGTAACACTATAACTTTTTATCAGAATATTCATTAACCACAAAATACATTCTTAGGATGTAGGTCTGCATATTACCTAAGATCAAAAGAAAAAAAATCTAACTGTAAGGTCATCCAGTTGTAAGGTCATAGATTGTTCTTAACTTTATAAACGGGTTGTTTCAGAAATTCATTTAAAGTTTGTTTCTAACCTAAAACAGACATTCCAGTTGAAACCATATCATAAATGGTAACTAGGTTTATCCTTCATTCCCACAGTCTACTGAATACTGAATCTATGTGAAATAGTATTTCAAATGCAACTTCAATTATGTCTACATGTCCATGGAAAAATGTATTCTAACCATCAGAGGTCCATCTCATCAGTATCACCAAAATTAGCAATAGACATCATGCCAGATGCCAATAACCTAACTCTATTACTGCAGGAGGGGCGTGATCAGGATGTTTTTGCTGCATGGAGGTTTATTACGTCACAGAGCAAGAAGGTTGGTGTTAGGCAGCGGGATTAGTTAATTCAGTGCGTCAGGGGCTCAACAGCTCCCCAGTGATCCAGGTGAACTAGTGCTAGCCTAGGGCTCTCATCCTCAGAGACTCAGTGATGATTGTCAGCTCCGCTCCGTGGTGCCAAGGTGGCTGCAGCACTGACGCCCTCCCCAGCCCCGCATTCCAACCCAGACAATAACACCCAGTGGGGAAGATGAGACTTTATGCCAGATGTATTTCTTTTGAAGGGAGGCGGGTGGAAAATCTTTTCCAGAATTACAGTTCTCCGTTTTAACTCGATATTACAATTTCTCACTGGCCAGGTGTGTATCACATTACCACACTTAAAGCAATCACTGAAAGAGGAGGGAGGTTGCCGGGATTGGTTTAGAACAGTTCTCAGCCCTGCCTGCACAGTGGAATCGCCTGGGAGCTTTGGAAACAAAATTTCAACTCCTGGCAACAGGATTGCAAAAAGTCATCAAAGTTCCCCAGCTGTTCTGAATGTATCCTCAGAAGTGAGTCCTAACATATTAGTCCGATCAAGTTTCACCCCAGCCTGAGCCCTGGTGGGAGGTCTGCTCTGAGAATGTGGAATGGCAAACGCCTGAACAAAATTGGGCCTCGGCCAGCAGGGACAGGGCAGGGAGCGCAACTAACTGGACCTGGCACTGCACGCACCTTGCTGAGAAGGGATTCCTGTGGGTCAGTGACCCACTAGGTGACCTATAATGAGAAATCAAAAAGATTTGTTATAAGATTTGGTGGCTATCTTAATCCTGGCAAAAACAAGACCATTCTATAATCATGCCCGAATGCAGACAAAACAAGTACTGTCCAAAACTGCAAAAACTGGAAAATGAGGAAAACACCTAAATTGCAATTTAAGAGCACCTTCCTCTCTGGAGCTTTTTCGGACACTCTCCCTCCTCCTAGAGACAAGTAAGCTCTTGTATGTCCTTTATTCCACACCAGCTTTATTAAGGTATACACATACCCTAATACACGCTTGAACTTCATTGCTTGCTGCTTTGCCCTCCTGAAATGTGCCCTCTGGAGGCCAGGGGTAATGTATGTATTCTACTTTGTGTGTCTAGCAACCAGCACACAGAAGGCCCAATAAATATTTGTTGGATGAATGAATGAATGGGGGACAACGAGAAACATAAGAAATGCCTGATGTTAAGAGCAAACATTTACCCAGCACTTATATGTCAAGCACTACAGAAAGCCTGTACACTGAATTGACTCATTGACTCCTAAAAGAACCTTATGAAGTAGGAGCCACTATTTCCTTCATTTTAAACATGAACAAAGTGTATTACAAAGAGGCTAACCACTTGTCCATGGTCACAAGCTAGAAAGTGACAAGCATGGGACTGGGTCCTGGAGAGTGGTCTGCAGAGCCAGCCATGTTAACCTTTACACCAGAGAGGAAAAATGGTGCTCCTGCATTAAGGGTGGAGCCCTCTCTAGCCAATCCTAATCTGGAGGAAGGTTGAAAGGGGTGCTGCCATTGGCAGGCTTTGTAACTTTTAGGTTCCCAAAGGCTTTTGCATTCTTGGAATTTTTAGAGGGATAGGGAAAGAGGCATTGCTCAATAACATAAGAAGGGGTGGAAATGGAGAGAAACAAAGGAAAACATCTAAAATCGTATCCCTGAAAGGGTAGAGCCTGGAGCAGAACTCTCCATTCATGGGCAGGAAAAATAAAAAGGTGAATACTTTAATTGTGGTTTACACAGGACGTGGAACTACGTGTGCTTTCAACCTGCCCCTGCCATTTGTGGGGAACACCACCATCTACCCTTCTCATCTCTGATCTGATAAACCACAACCTGGAGAGGAATCATGGTTCCAGTTCTGGTATCTGCACTATATTACCCCAAAGGCCATTATTTGACTATCTTCCCCCCAACCTTTATCTCCTCTGTATAGTCCTTATTCTGGTGGATGCAGCTATTATTCACCCAATTCCCTAGGCCAGAAAACCTGGAAGTCTCCCAAGATTCCTCCTTCCCTCTTCCTAACATCTAATTGGCCACCAAGTTTTGTGGGTTCTATTTCCTAAATCAATCTGTTCATTCATTCCACATTGATTGTGTGCCAGGAGTACGCCATGATGAATTGGATAAGACCCCTGCCCGCAGCTTCAAGCAGCCTACTGTCTTAATGAGGGCATTCTGCAAATGAACAACCCATTCTACAGCACGGTGGTACAGGCAAGAAAGGAGTAAGTAAGAGTCCTGGGAGGGAACACCTCAGGGCTTTATGATTCATCTTGGGAAGCCCGAGGGCTTTTCTCTTGGTAATGCCCATGCTGAAATGTGAAGGATGTATACCAGGAACCTGGTGAAGGACGCGTGCGGAGGGGAAGCAAATGCAACTTTCTGTAGGCTAGAACGGAGTAGTGGAAGTTCACTAGGACCGCAGAGATTAGCTTGGTCGCTGGTCTCCAGACCGGTCCTAATCCAGTAACTACGCTGCCCAGTGGCTTTCCAAAACTCAAAAGAATAAGCCCAGCACAGTCCTTCCTGTCCCTGGAAGTTTGCACTGCAAGTCTCCCATCACTTGTCATTCGCTCATGGAGTATTTACTTAACACCTACTCTGTGCAGGTACCATATTGATGGAGGCCTCAAGGGTGCTTCCACCCTTTATGGAATGTTTAGTCTACTGGAGCAGATAGACCGTGGAGGGCATTCCCGGGATGCTGGGGGCTGTGAGGCCACGCTAGAAGCTGACGCTGAAGATGTCAGCTACCCTTTAAAGACCCATGTGCCTCGCTGCCCACTGCTCACGCCGTCACTGGGGGCTCCGGGCCTGCCACCGGCTTGTCCTCTGAAGGGATAAGCAAGTGTTCATTTCACTGCCCTGAGTGCCCTTCTGCCCTTGCCCGAGGCCACTGCCCGCCTGGGGCCAGCTCCAGCGCTGCGTTCTCCTCGCGTGGCCACACTCCTCGGCGCGCGGCTCTGCCAAGGGGGCTGACGCGGCGCGCACGGCCAGGGAGCTCCAGGGGGCAGACGCTGTCCAGCCTCCCGGCCGCCGGGTGCCTACTCCAGACCGGCTCGCTCTTTTCCGAGGCGCCCCCAACGCCCGGGCCGGAGAGCGGGCCCCCGGGGCAACGGACGACCCTGCGCACACGTGGGCGCAGCCTGGAGGCGGCGGGGACTCTCTCCCATGGGGGCGACGGGAGACGTCCTGCCGGTAGACCTTGGCCAGGGGGTCGTGCTCCCCGCCCGCCCCCCTCCCGGAGCCTCGGCAGAGACATGCGGGGGCGCGCCCAGGCGGGAGCGCGCGCGCCCGGCGCCTCGGAGGTCTCCGCAGCGGCTCCGGGCGGGCGGAGGAGGGGCCGAGGGCGGGGCGGCCGCAGCCTCCGCCATTCCCGGCCCCCCCCGACCGCGGCGCACCGCCTCCCCGCCCCCGCCCGCCCTCCCCCACCGCGCGCGCTCCGCCCGCCCCGGAGCCTCGCCCTCCGCCACGATGAGCAAATGAGCGCGAGCGAGGGCATGAAATTTAAATTCCACTCAGGGGAGAAAGTGCTGTGCTTCGAGCCTGACCCCACCAAGGCGCGAGTGCTGTACGATGCCAAGGTGCCGCCGCGGACGGACAGGGAGGAGGCGCGGGCTGGGAGACCCGGGGACCGAAGGCGGGGGCGGGGGCAGATGGCCGCGCGGAGCTGGGGGACCGGTCGGGCTCTTCGGCCTGCGAAGAGCGGTGCGGCCGGTAGGGGGCGCTCACAGGGCGCTGCGCGTGGGAGTGGGGGCGGGGTCTGGGGTGCTTCCGCTTCCTTCCGTCAGGCCGGGCCACGCACCCGCGATTGGTAGACGCGCCCTTGCTTTGTCGCGTTACCGGGGCTACCGTTTGCGCCCCCGACACCGACGCGGGCCGCTGAGGGAGGAGGCCTCTCGAATACGGTTTCTGTCTTCGCGTTAAGTCTCTCCTCCTGTTGGACGCCCTGGTCGTCCGATCCAGGTTCTAATTCGTACGGCGCTGGCTGCTGACTTGAGACGTCGTGTCCCTGGGACCCTATTCTGGTTTAGGCCCATCCCTCCCGTAAGCCGTGAACCCTACCCCGAGAGCAAGGTTGGCCCAGTGTTTTCGTACCCCCAGGGTCTTGCAGCATTGACGTTTTCAAACCCTGAAGGATTTACGTGGGTCTGACCATAGTTGACGGCAATCGCGCCCCGGGCCTGTCCACCTGTCTCCGGGAGCTGAGCCACATCTTGCAGCTCCTCGGATTTGGGTGGAGGGCAGGACTTGGCACTAGGTCTCCCAGATCCCCAAGGAAAGCGCCCACGTGCTTTCATTTCAGGTGCTCATTTTAGAGACCTGGGTTCCTAGCGCCCCCTGGGCGAAGCCTTAGGTGATAGGGACAAAGGCAGCCCCCCCGTGGGTCTTTGGCTGCTCTGTCCTTTAGAGATGCTAAAGGACATCCCTAAAGGGATGAGCCTATTCTGCCTTCAGTTCCCTCTGCTGCTCCTGTCTTCTAACCATATCTGCTCTCCCTCGTTCTCCCCGCCCCCGAGTCTCTTCGGGGGGTGGGGGGGACACGCCCCATCATTAGTCTTAGATGTTCTCTCTAGGGACACAGCAGGGAGGGATTACAGAGTCTCCAGCCAGCCGTCCCGGCCCTGGATTTAGGGGAGTCCGGGGGACTACAACTCCCAGAAGCCTCGGGGCTGCAGTTCTCGTCTAGCGTGGACTCTCCCCTTAGTGACACATCGGCCGGCCAATGGCTTCAGAAGCCTCACACTGTCTCATGCTCAGAGACCAATCACGGGGTGGTTGGACGGATGTTTCCTATTTTGAAGGCGTCCACTGGGGGGAAAAATGAAAGGAAAAATATTTCAACCCAGCCCTCGGTCTAAAAGAGGAGAGAATGCTTTCTTTTCCTTAAAAAGGGTCTATGAATTAGTTTTCCTGATCTAACTTCTAATTTTCTTTATGTTCTGTCATTTGTGGGCAATATTTCTTGGTTACAGATTGTTGATGTTATTGTTGGGAAAGACGAAAAAGGCAGGAAGATCCCAGAATATCTGATCCATTTTAATGGTTGGAACAGAAGGTGAGTGAACTTGTTAAACCAGATTGAAAACTGATTGTCTTTGCGGCACAGAAACATTGCAGAATTCTTTAAGTTTTAGAAAGACTTGTAGATAAGTTTTATTCATTTCCTGTTTTTACTCTGTTACAGAACTTGCCTGTAATGAGGAATAAAGTAGATTGTATTTGAATTCTGTCTGGGTGATTTTGAAAACTCCAATTGTTTCTGTGTCTGAATGAGTTACTTTTTCAGTTTATTTGCCTCCTCTTTGTGATTTAAAAATATTTGAATCGTTTTCTAAAAAGTAATTGTGGGCCATTTCTATTGCTGTGAGGTACTTTTAGCCTTCGTTTCATATCAAACTAAAGTATTGAATTTTCCTTTTTTGTTCAATTAGCTGGGATAGATGGGCAGCCGAAGATCATGTGCTTCGTGATACTGATGAAAATCGTAGATTACAGCGTAAATTGGCAAGAAAAGCTGTAGCTCGCCTGTAAGAATATAAAAATCAAGATATAAATGTTATGCAATGTGTTTTCTCTTAGTGTCTTAGATTTTTATGATATAAAAGTAATAAAATGACAAACATTTATTAAGTAATTTTACATATTGAAAGTGTGTAAGGGGAAGAATGTTCCTATGGTATTCTGAATAGCCTTAGTGTTTTCAGAGTGATTACTGTGTAATTTCCTGAAATGGAAATTACCATTTATGTTCTAAAGTTTAATTTTGTTCAGATGTATTTCATTGTTTATTATGTCTCGTTTTGATTTCAAGACTCACAAGTTCAATGTCAAAATTTATTTCCGTTGTTTGCTACTCTTTTTTCAGGAGGAGCACAGGAAGAAAGAAGAAGCGCTGTAGGTTGCCTGGTGTTGACTCTGTTTTAAAAGGCCTCCCCAGTGAAGAAAAAGATGAAAATGATGAAAACTGTGAGTAGCTTCACTTCATTTTCTTTGGCTGAAAGAACTTCCACGTAGACTGAGAGAAGTCATTGAAATTCTAGACAGGGAAACACTTCAAGCTCATTATGTATAATATTTGCCCCATTTATTTTTGACAATTAAAGTAGCAGTCAATATAAGAAGTCAAGAAGTCAGTGATAGAACCTTAGCAGAGTCATGCTTGTGACTACTGCCCTCTTGACCAGGATCTTTGTACAACCCCCCTACGGGTGTGTTCTCATGGGATCTGTTCTCTTTTTGGGACCTCCCAGCCTTGGTCCCACTTATGAATGCAATAGGAAACCGTAGAATCTTAACTGACAGAACACTTCCAGATCATTAGCTTGTATGATTTTTACATCTGTTGAAATTGGTTGTCAAAGTAGTTTTTTTTTTATTTTTTGAGACAGAGTCTTGCTCTTGTTGCCTGGCTGGAGTGCAATGTCACGATCTTGGCTCACTGCAACCTCCGCCTCCCGGGTTGAAGGGATTCTCCTGCCTCAGTCTCCTGAGTAGCTGAGATTACAGGCACCTGCCACCATGCCCGGCTAATTTTTGTATTTCTAGTAGAGACGGGGTTTTGCCATGTTGGCCAGGCTGGTCTCGAACTCCTGACCTTATGATCCACCTGTCTTGGCCTCCGAAAGTGCTGGGATTACAGGTGTGAGCCACTGTGCCCAGCCAATAATTTTCTACTGTGAAAGATACAGTATTTGTGTTCAGCATTTAAAATATACACGGAACTACAGTTTATTATTTCTAGTAGCACCCATACTACATGTGAAGATTTGTAGACATAGGGGTCGGTGGAGTATATAATGCGAGTTTACCAGATGCTTTTGTTTCATCTAGCATTAAACAGTTCCTCTGACAGTGCTGAAGACAAGGATGAAGAAATAAGTGAAGAAAGTGATATTGAAGAAAAGACTGAAGTGGTAAAAGTTTTTATTGTAAACACTTTCTCTTTGTTACATCTTTTAGTGGTAAAAATTCATGGTGAAATATTCCAGCTGTGGATTGTTTTCTAAAGATACATCTTTAAAAGCAATAATGTAAATTTTTGTTTGACATTTAAAGAAAATCCTTATGTATAATCGCCATATGAGTCTCTTAGTGGCTCTTTATGCCCCCAAAGTGTTCCCACAAATTATAGTTATCGTTCTTTCCAGTCGAATTATTTGTTTTATGATGATTAATATTTTTAATGGAGCCGGCAGAGTGTGATGTATTCTGCCTGCATCCAAAGTTAGTATAAATCCTAGTGGTAAACTTAAATGGGAAAGAAATAAATATTGTATTGTGTTGAGTGCCCCCAGACAAGTTAATTTTTGGCCTTTAACATGCTTTTCATTAGAACACGTGGCATACTGGGAGTGTTGAGGATTAGCTGGGTTTGTTTCATAGCAGGGTCTCACATGTTAGTCTTTCTTTGGCTATTGACTCTGCTGTTTTAAATAATTAAAAATGGAATTTTGATATTGCAGAAACAAGAACCAGAGCTTCAAACAAAAAGGGAAATGGAAGAAAGAACAATAACTATAGAAATCCCTGAAGTTCTGAAGAAGCAGCTGGAGGATGATTGTTACTACATTAATAGGAGGAAACGGGTATGTAGGGAGAGTGTATAAAATCGTGATTTGTTTAGAAATTTCATTTTGCCGTATTTTGCAATCATAGACTTAAGCAATAGCGAATCTTGTAGGAATGAAATTTATGTTTTTCAGCTTTGTACTGAGTCAGGTTTTAAAGGTCTCTGCCGGTGGTGCTGTGCAGCTGATTAAATTATAACTCACACAGCTTTGGCTACCCGTTAGGGTTGTTTGGAGAGCTTTCCAGAATCCTGCTGCTTGTGCTGCAGCCCAGAAGTTAAGAATTAATTGATCTGTGGTGGAGCCCAACTGTAGGTATACTTGAAGGGGCTCCCAAAGTTGTTTTAACAGCTCACCAAGATTAGGAATCCCTGCTTATGTCTATTCATAAAAGTAATATTGTAATCAACATAAGGTTATGATCAGAGAGGAAAAAAGATCAAACAAGTTGAGAACATATTTAAGAAGTTCAAACAGAATTGGCTTTGCTTTATTTTTGAGTTAAAGAATGATACAGACATGACCAGTGTTTCTCAGAATATGTGGTTTGTTACATTAGGGTGCATACATCAGATGTCTATATTTTTGTTAACAGTTAGTGAAACTTCCATGCCAGACCAACATCATAACGATTTTGGAATCCTATGTGAAACATTTTGCTATCAATGCAGCCTTTTCAGCCAATGAGAGGCCTCGTCACCATCACGTTATACCACATGCCAATATGAATGTGCATTATATCCCAGCAGAAAAGAAGTGAGTACTGGCATGTTTTCTGTTTTGTGGTTCTCTGTGTATTAGAGAGGTGGCTTCCATTTAGAACAGGTGACTCTTGTCTCTACTCAGTTATTTTGAATTCATGTAATATTTAGTAATTTATTGATAATTCACTGAATCATCAATCTCATATTAAAACCTTGTCACCTGTGAAATCTTCAGTACTTCAGTAACTATTTACACATCTGACGTGGATGCATTGAAAATGTCTTGCCTCAGTACTGAGACAGTTTTTTCAGTGATGCTGTTTAGGGTGAGAACGTTCCTTGAGAAGCACCAGAATGGGCAGTGAGGATTTCTCAAAGCTTATTTGCAAACAGATTTTCATTCCAGTTGGAGAAAGCTCCCTTGTATCCTGTCAGGCACGCATGACTCAGCTAGACCAGAGGTAGAAAGGTGGAGTGTTGGAGTTAAAGCAAGGGTTAGGGGTTCACCAGGGTCAACCCCTTTCAGCTCGCAGTGATAGGGATGTGTCCACCTGTCTACGTATGCAGCATAGGCTGCTGGATACCTCATGTGGCCTTGAACATATTTATTTGTGTTTAGTGAGGTAAGTTAACGTGACTGCTGTACTTTCTGCACTTTATATTTTCCTATGTAATCTTGACAGTATCTATAAATCCATTTCATTTTGGGTGTATGTAGGTACAATATATAATGTTTAAGTTTAAAACTGCCCTATTAAAAATGGGCAGCTTCATTGTGAAATTTTGGAAAGTACCTCCTACTTCATTGTATCTCTAATCTCTTTTTAATCTTCCCAGTGTTGACCTTTGTAAGGAGATGGTGGATGGATTACGAATAACCTTTGATTACACTCTCCCATTGGTTTTACTGTATCCATATGAACAAGCTCAGTATAAAAAGGTGACTTCGTCTAAGTTTTTTCTTCCAATTAAGGAGAGTGCCACAAGCACTACCAGGTAAGTTAGATAGCCGGCACTTTCCCCTTAGATGTCAGCAGTGCAATAATCAGATCCTTCTTTTGAGGAGTTCAGTCTGATGCTGTGGTCTAACATGTTTGGAGAGGGAAGGAAGTGAAAAGTGTCTTTCCTAGTGTTTTTTCTGGGTAAGCTAAGTCATCATTCACTGTCATATGGTTCTGGCGGATTTTACCAAGTGAAGACCTCAGCATAGAGAACTTAGGTGGGATGATGAGCAGCTGTCCCATTTTTGGGAAGACAGCAGGGGGTGGGGTGAAGAGTGCACAGGCCGAGAAGGGTGGAAGGGGCAGGTTGAATTGAGCGCCCTCACTGGCTGTTTGTGTTAGTTGGGGATATTCCTTAGGACCCTCCGTATTTTGCAGGTATGTGATGGAGTGAAGGCAGGCCTCGCTAGTAGTAGTAAATGGGAATGTTCATGCAGGGCCTGCAACCTTTGGCTTTTAGTAAAAGTTACTTCTCTTCTTGCTCTGTAATGTCACCACTTTTCTTCTCTCAGTGACCAAGCATGCTCTCTTCTTTTTGGGGGTGCAGGGAGGGGGATCCCACATCCTAAAGTCTTTCCCTTAATCTCTATAAGGTGTTGTGTTCGCTCCCTCTTCCCTCTCTTCCTGAGAAAGTGGTCTGTTCTCATGATTTCCACTCATCCGTCTCTTCTCTTAACGGCTTATCATCTGCCTTCATCTACTGCTGTGCTGCACAACTCTGCCTGCAGCTGTACTGATAACCTCTCACTTGCAGCGCACTGCCCTTGGCCTCAGCACCTTCCCCTGCCCTCCCTCTCTTTCTTTGCTTCATGGCTGTGGGCTCCGCAGCTCCTCCGTCTGCCTGGCCACCACCTCCTCAGCCAGCCTTCCTTTGGTAGCTTCTCTCTCCTTTCCCTTTCCCATGTCAGTTTCGCCCCAGGTGAGAGGCCTGCAGGACTCACTGGGGACCTGCATCCAAGTCCCCAGGGCCTATACTTCAATCTTCGAGACTCCTCCGGGGAGGGCGGAGGGGCATGTGTTTTCACACAGCAACCGCGATGGTTTTCCTAGTCCTGCCAGTAGTTCCATTTCAATGAGCTGATAGGGTATTCTTGTTGTCTAGACCAGCGTTTCTCAGCCTCAGCCCTAGTGCTGCTTTGAACCACATCTTTCTTGGTGTGGGGCTCACTGTGCAATATAGAATGCTTAGCAGCACTCCTGGCCTTCACCACCTAGATGCCGATAGCACCTTTTTCCTCAGTTGCAGCAATCAAAAATGTCTCCAGGCGTTGCTGTTTGTTCCCTGTCAGGGCAACGTTGCTCCCGCTTGAGACCCACTGCTCTAAGACACATATACCAGGGGCATCACAATCGTTAATTCCAGTGTGCCTTACAGAGTTATGGACAGGGTCCAAATGACTTAGGTACAGATTTACAGCGCTCCTGGAGTAGAGAGAGCGTTTCGTGTCTTCAGAAGCCCTCCATGTTCTGGAAAGGCCCTTTGGGCTGGCCCTGTGTGACCTTCTCCATCTTCTCTAGGAGCCAGGAGGAGCTCTCTCCCAGCCCCCCTTTGTTGAATCCATCCACACCACAGTCCACAGAGAGTCAGCCGACCACCGGTGAACCAGCCACCCCCAAAAGGCGCAAAGCTGAGCCAGAAGCATTGCAGTCTCTGAGGCGGTCCACGCGCCACACTGCTAACTGTGACAGGCTTTCTGAGAGCAGCGCCTCCCCTCAGCCCAAGCGCCGGCAGCAGGACACGTCCGCCAGCATGCCCAAGCTCTTCCTGCACCTGGAAAAGAGTAGGTTCATTCTCAGGTGGCCTAGGCCAGGGAGGGCCAGCGTGTACCTCGTGTTTAGCCAGTGCCGGGCACAGTGCTGAGGTTACATGTGTGGGTGTACGGTGTGTGATTCCCATGTCCAAAGTGCTGTTATGCTGCCTGCTTTCTGGAGCTGTAGAAAGTTGAAGCAACTGGCACAGAGTGCAGTGCGGCTGCGGTGCAGGCAGCCCTGGGTGTTTCCTCAGCCTTTCTCACCATCGCTCTGCCACTTGTGAGCAAATCGAGTTATCAGAATTCTATATATTGTGTAGCTAGGCCTAACGAATCATTCAAAATGAGCAATTCTAATGGGTTGTTTCGGTGTTGTTGCGTTCTTTGTACTTTGTCTCAGTAGTCTCTCCGTTCTAAAGTTTAATTTGGAAAGTTCTGGCCTAAAATATCAAAGTGAGAGTGCTCAGATTCCCATCATCTCTTCTCACTTGCTCTTAGCCCAACTCAGACTCCATCAGATCTGCTCACCTTGATTTTCAGCTGGAATGTTTCAATGGGCAAGATACATTAGACAAGAGTTGACTTTATTTTTTTTCCAAGATACACACAGGTTGATTTGCTGTAATATAAAACTTAGAAGGAAGCCACTGCTAATCAATCATTTTAAACTTCCAAAAACTGCTAAAACAGGTGCCATGAATCAGGTACAATTACTGTAGAAACTAACATTAGCTGCCATACACTAACCAGGTATTTTTCCCAAATTAATTAAAACCTGGTTGTTTAGCCTATGCTAATGAAGCCCCTTACTAATAGTATTCACTTTACGTTGAAGACCTCATTCACAAACAGAATACAGGGTGCTCTGTGCTTATATCCTTCCACCCTTGACTGCCAAAGCCATATGAAATGGAAAGTTGGTGGCAGCAGTGGTGATGATGCCAGCTGGTGCCTGGCGGGCACAGTGAGTTAGGAAGTCAGCAGTAGGGAAGGCAGCTTGCATGCCTGTCCACCAGCACACTGTGCAGAGGTGTAGACAGTACTACACCAGCACGTGCCAAGCACCCAACTGCAGAAATGGAGGCCTGGTGGGCTTCCTTTCACAGGGCCCAGCTGCTCACAGGCTGTGACATCTAAGACACCCCTCATAAACATCAAAAACACCTTCAAAGCTTAGGTCAGGGTAAAACTCCTTGGAGTCTAATCCTCCTGGCCCAGTAGGCATATCTTGTGTGTGATCTGTGCTCACCCCTGCTCTTCCCTCAGCCTCTCCTGCTGTGCTGACTCCTTCAGGGGTCCTTCTTTTTTTTATTTTTATTTTTTAATTGCATTTTAGGTTTTGGGGTACATGTGAAGAACATGCAAGATTGTTGCATAGGTACACACATGGCAGTGTGGTTTGCTGCCTTTCTCCCCATCACCTATATCTGGCATTTCTCCCCATGCTATCTCTCCCCAGCTCCCCACCCCCTGCTGTCCCTCCCCTATTTCCCCCCGACAGATCCCAGTGTGTGATGCTCCCCTCCCTGTGTCCATGTATTCTCATTGTTCAACACCCGCCTATGAGTGAGAACATGCGGTGTTTGATTTTCTGTTCTTGTGTCAGTTTGCTGAGAATGATGGTTTCCAGGTTCATCCATGTCCCTACAAAGGACACGAACTCATCGTTTTTCATGGCTGCATAGTATTCCATGGTGTATATGTGCCACATTTA
>CAUYQU010086456.1:0-28895 GCA_963574635.1 Cheracebus regulus
ACAATTATTGGCATAAAAGAGGTTTTTAATACCCATTTTTAGACTGCATTCTAGCCTGGGCAATAAAACAAGAATCCCGTTCTCTCTCCCTCTTTCTCTTCCTCTTTCTTTCTCTCTTTCATTCTTTTTTTTCTTTCTTTCTTTAAAAAAAAATTGTTCTTTTTTCTTTCTTTAAAAAAAAAATTGCTCTTTTTTCTTTCTTTAAAAAAAAAAAAAAATTAGCCATTGGGAAAGAGTCATTTACACTCATCCCTGATTTAAAATGTGCCACACTAATTTTTAGACCCATCTCTAGATCTGGTATAATATATTAACAAAGAAGCACACATCAGAAGTTTGGTTGTTGACTATCATGATAAATTTTGGTATCATTGGTTTTCTTTGCAATCTTATATGTTGCATTTCATGCATTTAGAACATTACTCTGAGAAGAGACTCAGGCTTCACCAGGCTGTTATAGGACATGGCAAAGCAAGTTAAGCACCGCTGCGTTTGTTTGAAAGGACTTACAAGCCCTTTGTTGATCCCTTCACTGCCCTCCTCTCCCTTTCTTCCCTCCTGCCACACTGCACTTCCTGTAGGTAGGCTCTAAACTATAGTCTGCCCTCCCACCCCCTAGTACCATAACCGCAGTTTTCTCTACAAGTTCTACATACAGATCTGCCTTTCCATCTCACTCATTAGCAGTGGCAACTTAAGCAAAGTACTCACATCTCACTGTACCTAAATTTCCTCATCTGCACAGTGCGGGTAGTGGTAGTACCCACCCCATAAGGTTGAGAAGTAACTGAGATGATGCAATCTACAGTGCTTGGCACATCTCAAAGGACCAATAAATGGTGGCAAATATGTAGTTAGTCTTTCCACGTGGACTACTTTCCTCCTCCTGCCTAACTCTTGCTCTTTTTTTTGTTTGTTTGTTTTTCAAGACTGGGCCTCAGTCTGTAACCCAGGCTGAAGTGCAGTGGCACTATCACAGCTTATTGCAAACTTGACCTCTCTCTGCTCAGGTGATCCTCCCATCTCAGCCTCCCAAGTAGCTGTAGTTTTTTTCTTTCTTTCTTTTTTTTTTTTTTTTTTTTGTAGAGATGGGGTTTCATCCTGTTGCCCAGGCTGGTCTTGAACTCCTGGGCTCAAGTGATCCCTCTGCCTTGGCCTTCAAAGTGCTGAGATTACAGGTGTGAGTCACTGTGTCTGGCTTCTTGCTTTTGCTTTTCTTATTTTTCGAGACGGAGTCTCACTCTATCACTCAGGCTGGAGTGCAGTGACCCAATCTCGGCTCACTGCAACCTCCGCCTCCGAGTTCAAGCAATTCTCCTGCCTCAGCCTCCTGGGTAGCTCGGATTACAGGCGTGCGCCACCACGATGAGTGTAAATGACTTTTTCCCAATATCTTATTATCGATAAAAGGATATACTGATATCTGTATCTGCAAAGAGTGTAATGAGATATGAAAATCTGTGACTTCTGTTGGGATAAAGTAACGGTAGCGTCTCTTTCCATCACGCAAGCGATAAGCCAGAAGTTATTGCAACATTTTTTCATTCCAAGTTCAAGAGTCCGCTGGACTCTATCCATGATTAGGCCCTTTGATGTTGAGGGGTTCTGTATTTATTCCCAGGACACTAGGGAGTCGCGGTCAGAGTGATGTGCTGGACATTGCTCGTTGGCAACCTCAAGGGTGGGAGAATGTGTTGGAGGTGGGGAAAGGCTGGCTGCGAGAATACCGGGAGGCTGCTCGAAGAGATGGCGGCCTTCTCAGTGGGCGGCAGAGGATAGACTCGAAGTAGCAGAGTCAAGACATTTAGGTACCTCAGTATCCCTGACTGGGATAATGAAACACCCTCCCTTACTGCACCTGCCTATGCTTTTAATCTGCACTACACCCAGTCCCTGGAGCTCTCTCAGGGAAGGAAGTCGAGTCGCAGTGACTCCCTCCTCACCATCCATCCTCTCAGGCTCCAGGGGAAGATCCCACGCCCTTCAGCCAGTCTCCCCAAACACAGTCCCCTACCGGCTCTTGGCTTCACTGCCCCGTGCGGCCGTTGCTCCAAGCCCCAGGCCGGCATTGCCGCCTCGCGGCACCGCGCCAGCTCCTCCGCATCGCTACTGCTGCTACTGCTTTCCGAATCGCTCATAGTGCCATTGGGCGCCGCCATCTTGAACTACTGCAAAGGATTGTGGAGAACACCTCCATTGTCAACCCTCCTGCACGACCTCACGTGAGAGGAGAGGCGCGTGGCATTGTGGGGATTGTAGTTCTACTACTCGGGCCGCCATTGGCCATGACCTGTACTGCGTTGGGGATACCGGGTGGGAATGGGGAGGTGGGCAGTTCTCAAACGCGAGATCTAGAAGGGCCTAAGAGATTAACTTCTCCAGTCTTTTATTGATAAAGAGATCTCCGTGGGGGAGAGAATCTCCTTAAGGAGTTAATGACAGAACCAGGATTAGTTCCCAGGTTTTGATTTGATGTCATTTATTCTAGTAATTTCCTAGTCCAGCTGGGCCTCAGAAACACCTTAGAGAGATGGTTAAACTGCAGACTTTGGGTCTCACAAAAAATACTAACCGAATCTGAATCTGTGATAGGTGGGACCCAGGAATCTGTATTTCCTTTAACAACTTAGAGCCTTACTACTTAGAGTGTAGTCCATGAACCAGCAGCATTGTTAACACCTGGGAGCTCGTTAGAAATGCAGAATCCTGGCCTAGTGTGGTGGCTCACGCCTGTAATCCCAACACTTTGAGTGGCCGAGGCGGGCGAATCACCTGAAGTCAGGAGTTTGAGACCAGCCTGACCAACATGCTGAAACCCTATATCTACTAACAACAACAAAAAAACAGATACAAAATTAGCCAGGCGCAGTGGCAGATTCCTGTAATTCCAGCTACTTGGGAGGTTGAGGCAGGAGAATTGCTAGAACCTGGGAGGCAGAGGTTGGGGTGAGCTGAGATCTGGCCATTGTGTTCCAGCCTGGGACGATGTCCTGAGTCCAGTAGTTCAAGGTTAAGTGACCTCTGATGGTGCAACTGCACCTCGCCTGGTCTACAGAGCCAGACTTTGTCTCTAAAAAAAAAAAAAAAAGAAAGTAATTTTTAAAAAAGAAATAAAGAAATGCAGAATCCTGGGCTCCACCACAAACCCACTGAATGAGAATGTGCATTTTAACAAGATCTCTTGGTGACTTGTATGCATATTAAAGTTTCAGAGGCCCTGTCCTTTGTGGTTCAGATGCATGGTTTTGGTCTGAGAAACACCCTAGTTTTCTAAGTGTTTAGGGAACTTAAAAAAAACAGTGACTCCCAGGACCAAAAAATTAGAATCTCTGTGGTTAAAATACCCCACAGTGAAGGATGAACAAAATCACTTTGTGTCTGTGGAATACTGTTTCATGTTTTATCTTTGAAGACAAGTATGTCAAAACTTTACTAAAACAAACTCTCTGGCCTTGAGCTTTTCTATTCCAAAAAAGAGGAAGGTGACTGATACTGTCTGAATGTTTGTGTTCCTCCAAAATTAATGTTAAAATTGACAACTTAAAGTCAACAACAGAGAGACTGATGCTCCGAAAGAAAGTGTTTATTCAAGAATTGCAAGAAATTGCGATTTGAGATATGAATGTTATAGTGGACGATAGGCACATTAAAAGAGGTTGGAGGGGACGAGCGGGATGGCTCACGCCTGCAATCCCAGCATTTTGGGAGGCCAAGGTGGGTGGATTATGAGGTCAGGAGATCGAGACCATCCTGGCAAACATGGTGAAACTCCGTCTCTATGAAAAATACAAAAATTAGCTGGGTGTGGTGGCGCATGTCTGTAATCCCAGCTACTCTGGCGGCTGAGGCAGGAGAATCGCCTGAACCCAGGAGGTGGAGGTTGCAGTGAGCTGACATTGCACCACTGCAGTCCAGCCTGTTTGTGTATGGGTTTTAGGAGTTGAGGCGATTTTTTTTACACTGCATCATCCTTGATCTCCTATTCTTTGTCTCCTTTTGCCTCAGTTTTCGCAGTCCTCGTTTCTCGAAGTTGAGAAGCTCAAATGATCAAGCAGTAACCATTAGGACAGCATTAGGCCCTGTGAAAATAAGGAGCACCCAAATGAGAACTAACAAAGGCTGGTCATTCCCAGTTTCCGACTGGGAATTCACCTGAGACCCAGGATGAAGCTGTTGGGGTCGATGGCAGAGGCGTGGCTCTCACCATCAGGATTCTTCACGAAGACCTGGATCTGGCAGGGGGATGGTCTCCAGCAGATAGGAACCAGCCACCATCTCTTGCCTTTGACAGAGATTTAAATACAGGCAGGAAAATGGGAAGGCTTCAGGGGTGCCCTGACTGAGGCTGTTCGTGTGGAGAAGCTGTAAGCACACTGGCTAGAAGCAGGGCTAACCATGTGATTGGTCTGGGGAGCTTATTTGGCTTTCTTGGTTGGTCTTAAATTGGAAGCAGAATGGGAGTGGGGCGGGAAATTAGAGAAGCGAGCAGTTATTGACCAAGTCCTGATGGTTTGGGGTTGATTGGGGTTGATTGATTGTGGGTCAGAATCCTATTGTCATATGTGGTGTGGCCACTGTCCATTTGTATATTCAGTCTCTCATCCTCTTCCTGGCAGGGCTGGGATAATTCTTTTTTTAAACAAATTTACTTATTTTTATTTTTTAGACACAGGGTCTCGCTCTGTTGCTTGGGCAGGAGTGTAGTGGTGTGATCATAGCTCACTGCAGCTTCAGCCTCTCAGGCTCAAGCCATCCTTCTGCCTCAGCCTCTCGAGTACCTGAGACTACAAGCACACCCCACCACACCCAACTACTTATTTTTTATTTTATAGAGACGGGGTCTTCCTATGATACCCAGGCTGGTCTTGAACTCCTTGGTTTAAGCATTCCTCCTACCTCGGCCTCCCAAAGTACTGGGATTACGGGTGTGAGCTACCATGTCTGGCCTGGGATAACTCGTCATAAAGCTAGTGAAGACCTAGGACCTTCTCAGTAAACAATGGGACAGAGTGGTTCGCAGAATGAGTTCTGGAGCAGGTGGCAGAAATGTACAGAGAAGTTTCCCAAAGGAGACTAGCTGGCTGGAAGCAGAGTGTTTCCCCCTTTCTTCTTAGAGAGGATGAGGGTGTCACTGTCTTGGACGCCGTAGCCCCCCAGACTCAACCAGTCCTGCAGGACTTGGCCTTGGAATTCCAGTTGCTGCTGCTTTTTAGGCAGCCCCTGCTGGTCTTCAATCTGCTCCTTCAGACCCAGGACGAAGCTGTTGGGGTCGATGGCATAGGCGTGGCTCTCACCATCAGGATTCTTCACGAAGACCTGGATTTCGGGGGGGATGGCCTCCAGCAGATAGATGTGAGTGTGGGAGAAGATCCCGTATGTGGCTAAGGAGGATCTGCTGCTGAGAAGCTGCCTCTCATTGCCAGGAACCTGGAAGGACAGACGCTGCAGGCCGGAGTAACCCCTGCTCCTCCGGATTTTCTCTTTAATCTTCTTTATGGGCTCATAAGGGTTCACGATGAGCTTGAAATTGGGGTAACCCCTCTGCTCCACTGTCACACTGATGTCTCGTGCCCTCTGGAAGGAAGAGGGAGAATGAGAAGTGTTAAGTCCACACTTTTCTGTCTGATGTGCAGACGTTCCGAGCATCTGTCCTTATCTTTACAATAGCAGCCGCAGCAGCAGCCGCGAGTGTTTGGGGAGTGGTAACCACCTCCAGGTGGGGTGCTGGGCACCTTCCACACCCTTAATGCATTGTATTCTCAGAGCATGTCTGTTGGTTGGTTCTAGTGTTAGCCCCATGTTATTGATGAGGAAACTGGTTGAGCAGGGGTAAGTAATCTACTGAACACCAATCACAAAGGTAGTAAGGAGCAGGGCGGATTCCAGAGTCCGTGTTCTCACCACCTCCAGAGGCCACATTCCAGGGCCTGAGGGCCCCAGGTGGCTGGAGAGCACATGGAAAATGCTGGTGAGGGTCAGGCCTCTAGCTGATTCTTTCTAGAAGAAATATAAGCCTTGGCTAGGTGCAGCGGCTCATGGCTGTCATCCCAGCAGTTTGGGAGGCCGAGGCGGGCAGATCACTTTAGGTCAGGAGTTTGTGATCAGCCTGGGCAACATGACAAAACCCATCTCTACCAAAAAAATGCAAAAATTAGCTGAGTATGGTGGCGTGTGCCTGTAGTCCCACCTACTCAGGTGGCTGAAGTGGGAGACTCGCTTGAACCCAGGAGGTGGAGGTTGCAGTGAGCTGAGATCACACCACTGAACTCCAGCCTGGGCAACAGAGCCAGACTCTATCTCAAAAAACAAAACAAAACAAAACAAAAAGAAAGAAAGAAGAATTTTAAGTCTGGCATTGCCAAGTTTTCTGATTTGTCGATAAAAAATCTTTGCACAATTCTTTGTGTATTTGTTTTGTTTTTTGAGACAGAGCCTTGCTCTGTTACCCAGGCTGCAAGTGTAGTGGTACAGCCTTAGCTCACTGCAGCCTTGACTTCCCAAGCTCAAGCGATCCTCTCACCTCAGCCTCCTGAGTAGCTGGGACCACAGGCGCATGTCACCACATCTAGCTAAGTTTTGTATTTTTAGTAGAGACAGGGTTTCACCATGTTGCCTATGCTGGTCTCAAACTCTTGGGCTTAAGGGATCCACCTGCCTCAGCCTCCCAAAATGCTGGGATGACGGGCATGAGCCACTGCCCCCAGCCTACAGTGGTTTTTATATTGAGGAAAAATCCAGAGGCATGTATTTTCCAGCCCATGGCTGGGCCTCCTCATTTGGCTGGTGGGTCGCCGTTGATAACTCCCTATACCTTACTGGAGCCTCTGATTCTGCTTCCACCTTCTGCTCCAAGTAGGTCAGTCTCCTGTTCCTGTAAACATCTTGCTCATCCCAGACTCCCATCCTTGGCCCCTCATCATCCTTTGTCCTCTGTGCTGAGTGTCTGTATCTCTCCCTGTCCCTTGGGGCTCAGCTTAACCCCTAACTTCACTAAGGAATCTTCTCTGGTGACTTCAGTTAACATTTACTCTGCTTCCAGACCCCCAGAGCCTCTGGTTCTGCAGCCTGTTAGCAGTGTGACCTTAGTTAATTAACCTCTTGGAGCCTCAGTTTTTTCTTCTGTAAAATGGCAGTCATAGTGATAAGGATGAGGATGATAATAAAGATAGCAGTAATACTCAACCTTCTTACTTTACAGAACTGCATGTGAGGATCAACTGAGATGGACCCTGAACAAGCACGTTGCAAACTAGAAAGTGTGATGTGAATGAAATAGATGATTGTGATCTCTGCCCATGCCATGGGTTTCACATCACATAATAATATAACTTCACATTTTTGTTTTCAGAGTATCTTGTCTTCTCTGGTAATTCTAGCAGTTTTGTATAAGTTTGTTTCATGGATTTGCTTCCTAACAACATAGGGTGAGTTCTTTGAAAGTGGGGTTGTGTCTTTTTTTTTTTTTTTTTTAAATAGAGTATCCCTCTTGTCGCCCAGGCTGGAGTGCAATGGCTTGATCTCAGGTCACTGCAGCCCCTGCCTCCAGGGTTCAAGCGATTCTCCTGCCTCAGCCTCCCGAGTAGCTGGGATTACAGGCACCTGCCATCACGCCTGGCTAATTGTGTATTTTTTCAGTAGAGACGGGGTGCCATGTTTGCCAGGCTGGTCTAGAACTCCTGACCTCAAGTGATCCGCTTTCTTCGGCCTCCCAAAGTGCTGAAATTATAGTTGTGAGCCACTGCGCCCAGCCGAGTCAGGGGCCTGTGTGGTCCCCCAGCCCCCACTCCCACCCCCGTCCCCAAGCTCAGCACTGGCACAGAGTGGCTGACTGAGTTGACTTGGCTGGACCCAACTCATACAAGGAAAGATCAGAAACACGAAACTGATTCTCCAGTGGGTTATGGGAAAAATAAAGGAAAGGAGAACAAAAACTTGAAGGTATGAAACCTGAGGCTCTGAGAGCCAAAGAATTTGTCTATGTTGACAGAGCCGGTGGTGGTGCAGCCAGGCCTCACACGGTGATTCAAGTGCTGCTCTCCATCGGCACAGAACTGAATGAGTCAATGCTGAGTAGTTATCTGTCATTCTCAGCTTCCAGCCCTTGACTGCCCAGAGGGGAGCCGTTACCTTCACGTTCCAGCTGCGGACGGGGTTCTCCCTGTCATCATAGCAGCAGTCCTGTTTCAGGCACTGGGAGGCCCTCTGAGCGACGATGTCCCATCTGTATCCTTTTGCTATATTGTGGGTGGGGTCGGCGGGATCCAGGATGATGGGTCTGCAACACAGGGAAAGGGTGCCTAGGCTTGTAATGGTTTAGAGACTTCAAGCCAGAAAAAAAACCTTCTCATCGATTATTTAGTCCAGTCACTGAGCCATCCCGATGTCCACATCCCGCGGATGTTCAGGAGGGCCCCAATCATGGCAGAAGAGTAACAGGACGGAGACAATCCTATTTCCAAGAATTCCTGTCTGGGCCAGGCACGGTGGCTCACGCCTGTAATTCCAGCACTTTGGGAGGCAGAGGCGGGAGGATCGCTTGAGCTCAGGAGTTCAAGACCAGCCTGGCCAACATGGTGAAGCCCCATCTCTACTAAAAATACAAAAAATTAGCCAGGTGTGGTGGCGCACACCTGTCATCCCAGTTACTTGAACCCAGGAGGCGGAGATTGCAGTGAGCCAAGATTGCACCACCACACTCCAGCCTGGGCGACTGAGCGAGACTCCGTCTCAAAAAAAAAAGAAAATAATTCCTCTCTGGGAGAGTGCCTGGGGTGTTTACAAGGAATTGTGGGGGAGAGTGAGGCTCCAAGAGGCATGCTGGAGGAGTAACAGGTGCCATTCGGGCAGGGGGAGCCTTTACGTCCAGAGCAGGCTTTTCAAGTTTAAGGTTAGAGCTGCTGAATTGCTTTGGATAATAGAAACACCACCACCACGAACTACTGATATTTACGGAAGCACAAGGCCAAATACTATGCAAATTAACCTTTTTTAGTCCTTACAGCAATTCTATCAGGTAGGGACGGTTGCTTTCGTTGTTGTGGTTGTCTCGTTGTTACAGATCTCCCTAAGTTCTTAGAGCCAGTAGATGGAGCTCTTACCCATTTACCTCCTTGTGGGAAGTAAAAAGTTCCCTTTTAAAGTTTCCTTTCTTGCTAAAAAATAAATCCTAAGTGTGCTAATGACTCTTTGTTAAGCCCCATCCTGTGCAGCTGTTAGACATGCCATGCTTACAGGCACATAGTACATTCTATGTCCTTGCACTTTAACCAAGATATCTGTGCTGGATGTGCTCACAGGCATGTCCCAGCTCTCCAGTGCTTTTACCTGTTTAAAAAAGTTTTGCGTTATTAGCCAGTCGGGTTTTAGTTTAAATTTTAAGATCTGGTTCCAACCAATGGAGATCAAACACAGCAGTAAGAACAACCCCAAATGCATAAGGGATAAATTCATCTGCTTGTCCTTTGTTCATTGTACTCTTGTGGCAAAATAGCTAGTAGCAGTACACTTCCTGCAGTCCAGGAAGTAAAAATTGCGTTGCTAAAAAATCTTTTGTCAGCCGGGCACGGTGGCTCATGCCTGTAATCCAAGCACTTTGGAGGCTAAGGCAGGCAGATCCGGTGGCTCACGCCTGTAATCCAAGCACTTTGGAGGCTAAGGCGGGCGGATCACCTGAGGTCGGGAGTTCAAGACCAGCCTGACCAACATGGTGAGACCCCCATCTTTATTAAAAAAAAAAAAAAATCCTTTGTCTCAGTGCTGATTTTCTTTGCAGCACCGAGCATCTATTTCCAACACTGCTCAACAGAGCAGAGGTTGGGCTGCCCCCGAGTCTCTCCTTTCTATAAATATTGAACAAATATTTTAAATATTGGCTTGAAGGGGATCTTGAGCCTGCTTAGTAACTTGGGGTGACTGCAAGCCCATGATTAAGACCAGCTCTTTGGTCAGGGTGCGGTGGCTCACGCTTGCAATCCCAGCACTTTAGGGGGCCGAGTTGGACAGATCACTTGAGGTCAGGAGTTCAAGATGAGCCTGGCCAACATGACAAAACCCCGTCTCTACAAAAAAATACAAAAATTAGCAGGGCATGGTGGCAGGCACTTGTAGTCCCAGTTACTCGGGAGGCTGAGGCGGGAGGATCACTTGTACCCGGGAGTTGGTGGCTGCAATGAGCCAAGATAGTGCCATTGCACTCCAGCCTAGGTGGTAAAGCAAGACTCTGTCTCAAAAAAAAAAAAAAAAAAATCAGTGCCTTGTACTCCAGGGCTTGGAGGGGGGTGAACTGCGACTTTATCTATGTAATAGAATGCGATACAGGCTACTGGCATGAGCTGGACTTTAGGCTCCAGGCTGGCTCTTCCCAACACTGACTGCTCCCTGAAACAGTCCTGCCTGAAAGTGCCAGGCTGGCCTATGGGGTGGGGTCACTGATATCAACTGGCTCATTCTGTTGGCTGGCAGGTGACCCAACACATGGGGCCTGTGTCCTGTGTCCAGCAATCAGACTGGTTCCCTCTGGGGTTTGGACACAGTGATGACGGAGGTCCCTTACTACCTGGGAGGCAGAGAGGAGCAGGACAGGTGTGGAGAGAGAAGCAGAGGCTGAGGGGAAAAGTGCTTACGGGTCACGAGAGAGAGTGACAGAGAGAGAGGGAGTCTCAGGTCCGGATGCTTCCCCCATGTTTCTGGGTATGGTTATCATAAATCCTCTTTTCATGAGCAGACCTGGCTTTTCTTCCTTACAAAAAAGGCCCAATACTCACATAACAGAACACTAAAAATTGTGATGTTGCTTACACAGGCCCAGAGTAGGGGGTTGTCTAGGTTGGGCTTCCCCTGAAGCAGATTCCCAGATAAGGATTTGGCTTGTTTGGAAAGTGATCCCAGGAAGCCGGAATAAGGGAGTGAAGCAGTGAGACAGCTAAGGGAAGGCAGACAATAACGGGTGGGTACTGAAGTAATTACTACCGTGGTCAACTGGAGGGACCTTTGGGAATGGGGCCAGGCGCGGTGGCTTATGCCTGTAATCCCAGCACTTAGGGAGGCTGAGGCGGGTACATCAGCTGAGGTCAGGAGTTCGAGACCAGCCTGGCCAACATGGCAAAGCCCCGTCTCTACAAAAATACAAAAATTAGCCGGGTGTGGTGGTGGGTGCCTGTAATCCCAGCACTCAGAAGCCTAAGGCAGGGGAATCGCTGGAACCCAGGAGGTGGAGGTTGCAGTGAGCAGAGATTGCACCACTGTACTCCAGCCTGGGCGACAGAGAGAGACTCTGTCTCAAAAAAAAAAAAAAAAAGGAGTATGGAATGAGACCTGGATTCCTTCCATCTTTGGGGCGAGGGAGCTGTGGTATTTATCCACCAACTCCCACCAGAGCTGGTGGAGGGCTGCTCTCAGAGTGGGTCTGCCGGTGCCGGGAAAATTCAGGCAAAGGGATGCAGGTGCCAGCAGTTGGAAGTGGAGCCAAACTTCCCCAGAGCAGTAAAGGCCAAGGGGATATGAATGGGATACAGACAGCTCACGCTCCAGTCTGAGCATTTACACAGCATCTTCCAGACGCTCTGTATTGTGGATCCTTAACATAGATTTTCTTCAACCCTCACATCGATACTGTATCGTAGGTGCCAGTTTACCCCTGCCTTATGGCTAAGGGATTGAGGCTCACAGAGTGGGAAAATGGCTGAGCTGGGATTTAAACCTGCGTCTCCAGGATTCTTTCCGTTTTCTCATGCTAGCTGCTACAAAGCACTGAGATGGTCCTCAGAGAGCAAGAGGGCTGAGCTAAGGTGGAGGGTGGCTTAGGAAACAAGGAACAGGCTTATACCCACTCCATGGCCCCCCTGGTGACTTTGATAAGCCACCAACTTGAGATGCCACCTGCTTTGGCGTGAGATATCAATGCTCAACACTGGTGGCAACCTTACTGCTTACTACAGCCAGTCCATAAAACTCTATGCTACGTTTCGCCAGCTCCTCTTTCTTTTCCTCTGAGACTTGGTGGGCAAACAGTGGTCCAGTACCTCTCTTTTTTGAGCTGTTTTCTGACACAATCCTCGATGACTGGATTCTGGAGTGTGTAGTACTTGGTCCAGTAGATACAGATGACTTCATACTCCAGGAGCAGGTCCATCACCGTGGTGAAGCCTTCATCCAACATGAAATTCTCATCTTCCTCAGTACCCATTTCCCAGGCATAGACGGTTAGTAGTTCAAGAGCATACAGTGGGGGTAGATTGGCCCTGGGCGACCTGGCTTTCACATACTGTTGAAAGAGATGAGACGAAAGAGAGACGCTAAGATTCTGTGTAAGGATGGCATTGGACCAGAAGCTGAGAAATCCAAGTTCTAGTCCTGGCTCTGCTGCCTACTGACTGTGTGATCTTGGCCAAGTCACACCCCATCTCTAGACATAGGTTTCACCATTTTAGAATTAAAGGGCCGAGTTAGTCCATTGGGTTTCAATATGTGCTTGACAGACATAACTCCTGGAGTGAAGTCATGAGCAGGTGTCCAAAGGAGTCAGCAGGTTGTGGTCTGTCACAACCACCCTAGCCTAAGCAGTTCCGCTGAAATCTATTTTAATGTATTGAGCTTCTGAGAAATGCTTCTTTAAAGAAACGAAAGGTTTCCTTAGATAGAGGGAAAAAATGGTAATAGGTAAGATTCTGTAGTGAAGAATGGGGTTGCCCCTCTAGCAGACATTCTTTCCTTCCCCACTGCACAGAAACCATGATATTTGGAAGGGGTTGACCCGCATCCTCGGGTCCAGGATGGGCCATGACTGGCACAGGCCTATCAGCATAAAACTTTTCCCTTGCAAGTGATTGGTTCAAGAGAAGGCATGCCATCTAAGTTGGCTCACTAGAGTAAAGCCTAGATATTTTGTTCAGTGGTTGAAAGAACAGAAGTCCTCTCGTGAGTGTATATGAGGGCAGGAACAGTTGTGGCTATTTTGCCACCAAGAGGGAAACAAGCCAGAGGACCAAGTTGACATATACAGTACTGAGAAGCTGAGAGGTTTCCAGAGAAACAGAGCCAGTGCCCTCTCCAAACAGTGCCTGAAGCCTCCTTCCCAGTATTTAGGGGTTTTCATACATGAGCTGATAATTCCCTGTATTGTTTAAGCCAGTTTGAGTTGGTTTTTGTGTTTTTCTCTTACTTGCAAAAGAAAGCATCTTAACTGATGCCGGTCACTTCCTGTGTTCAGAATCTCACTGAGGCGCACATCTGTAATCCCTGCATTTTGGGAGGCCGAGGCGGGTGGATCATGAGATCAGGAGTTCGAGACCAGCCTGGTCAACATGGTGAAACCCCGTCTCTATTAAAAATACAAAAAGCCAGGCACAGTGGCAGGCGCCTGTAGTCCCAGTTACTAGGCAGGAGAATCTCTTGAACTCGGGATGCGGAGATTGCAGTGAGCCAAAATCATGCCACTGCACTCTAGCCTGGGTGACAGAGCAACATTCCATCTCAAAAAAAAAAAGTCTCACTGTAGGCCGGGCATGGTGGCTCATGCCTGTAATCCCAGCACTTTGGGAGGCTGAGGCGGGTGGATCACTTGAGGCCAGCAGTTCGAGACCAGCCTGGCCAACATGGTAAAACCCTGTCTTTACTAAAAATACAAAAATTAGCCAAGCGTGTTGGCACATGCCTGTAATCCCAGCTACTTGGGAGGTTGAGGTGGGAGAATTGCTTGAATCTGGGAGGCAGAGGCTGCAGTGAGCTGAGGTCATGCCATTGTACTCCAGCCTGGGTGACAGAGTGAGTTCTTGTTTCAAAAACAAAACAAAACAAAAAAAACCTCCCTGATAACATTGATAGAAAGGAAAAATTTTGGTCAAATATTCAGTGGTTTGATTTGTGGAAGCAAAACTGACATATTTTCCTATGGCCATTATATATAAATGTTATATCACATTCTACAGCCAGAGGGGAAAAAACTGTAACACTTTGGCCTTGAAACAAACAAATAAACACAGGATCATCTTGTGTAATTCTCTCCTCCCAAATCAATGAAAGCTTGGGCCTTCCCTATAGGTCACTGACTCACTAACAAAAACACTTTATCCCTGACTTTAGAAATTCAATTTTAAATTCAAATGTATTTGTAAGTTAATGAATTTGTTTTGTGACTTTTTGTAAATTCATACTTAACACTCAATTTTGTAAATCATAACTAATAACATTATAATTTTGTTAGGAATTTAAACTTATGGTAATACAACTTATTTTCTCCAATACTAGTGAAATGTTACATTCTTAAAACTTAGATGATATATAAAATGTAGGATGCCTGTCATCAGTAAGATGTAAGCCTTAGTAGATGGATTAAAAAAAAAACACAGGTCAACTTACTTCACCTCCCAGCTCAAGTGATCCTTCGGCCTCAACCTCTAAAGCAGCTGAGACTACAGGTGCCCGCCACCATGCCCAGCTAATTTTTGTATTTTTGTAGAGACGGGGTTTCACCATGTTGCTCAGGCTGGTCTTGAACCCTTGGGCTCAAGTGATCCTCTTACCTCAGCCTCCTAAAGTGCTGAAATCAGTGAGCCGCAACATCTGGCCACTAATTGTTTTTTCTTTAAATCCCTGTTATATTTTATTTTTATTGGCTCAAATCTTTCCTTCTGCTGTCTGATTCCCTTGTAATTTCTCTGTAAGTTTTATATAATAAATGATTTTTGTCTCTGAGTTTTGTTTTGCAGCTGGAGGTTCCATTGATTATCTTGGGGGAAGATTTTTGCTTCTAAAACTGACAGCTGTTGCCTGAGAAGTGTCCCCGGGGGCTGTTTACACTCACACACGCTCTCTTTTCCACTCCTGGGGTGGAATTAAAGAAATCCTTCCTCCTGCTGGTCCTTAACCTGCTGTGGTTAATGGCCACAGTACCCAGCGAGGCTGACATCTGCCAGTCCTAGACTGTAACTGAAGCATTACAAGAACTGTGGGCTGGGTGTGGTGGCTCATGCCTGAAATCCCAGCATTTTGGGAAGCCAAGGTGGGAGGATCGCTTGAGACCACTTCGAAACCAGGCTGGTCAACCCAGTGAGACCCTGTCTCTACAAAAGAAAAATAAAAAAATTAGCCCAGCATGATTGTGCATGCCTCTAGTCCCAGTTACTTAGGAGGCTAAGGTGGGAGAATCACTTGATCAAGGGAGGTGGGGGCTACAGTGAGTGGTGATCGCACCGCTGCACTCCAGTCTGGGCAATGAAGCAAGATCCTGCCTCAAAAAAAGAAAGAAAAAAAAAGAACTAGTTTACTGAAACACTGTACAGTACCTGTTTTTCTCCTTCCTTCTCTATTTCTTTCTTCCTCCTCCTCTCCTTCTCCTTTTCCACCTTCTTCACTGAGGGTTTCACTTTACATTTTCAAAGACTAGCATTCTCTCCCTATCTGCTTCCATTTCCCCTGGGTGCAGTATCCTGAGAGGAAAATCGGCCCTGTCTTTCCTCCCCACCCTCCTCCCTCTCCCCGCCTGCCCCCGCCATCCGGACAGTCCCCTCACCTGCTGGTACCAGTGCTTCACCAGGCGCAGGAGGCTCTTTAGCTTAGTTGGTCGATGTTTCACGAAGTTTCTCTGCAGCTCACTGAAGGATGGGGAGAAATTTCCAGGAACACTGCAGGCATTGATCAGGCTCACATAGACCTCAGGGGGTGGCTGGGAGTTGGGAAGAGAAGGCCCTGAGGAGTGAGGGAGAGCCTGCTTATTCATGGGAGTTATCCCCTCCAGGGACACTTGAGACCTCCTATCTTCAGAAACCAAAGGTTTGCCTTGTCTAATTATCCTTTCTGTGAAGTTCTTACTTGGGGAACCAACAGGGGGCATTCCACACGTCAGGCCACTCCTGGACTATTGTCCTCCCTGGATGTCCTCAATGTCCTCGTTTTCTTTAATGTCTGTTTTGGATCTCTTTCTGGGTAATCTGTTGGAACCTCTCAATACTTACAGGATACTGGGCGTGGTGGCTCAAGCCTGTAATCCCAGCACTTTGGGAGGCCGAGGCAGGTGGCTCACCTGAGGTCAGGAGTTTGAAACCAGCTTGGCCAACATGGTGAAACCCTGTCTCTACTAAAAATACAAAAATTAGCTGGGCATGACATGGTGGCAGGCTCCTGTAATCTCAGCTACTTGGGACGCTGAGGTTGGAGAATCTCTTGAACCCAGGAGGTGGAAGTTGCAGTGAGCCGAGATCATGCCTCTCAAAAAAAAAAAAAAAGAAAGAAAGAAAGAAAGAAAAAGAAAATACTCACAGGGAGAAGCAGTTCCATGGTACACATCACTAAGACATCCCAGCACTCTCTTCCTTGCTGAAATCGGATCCTGTCTGATACCTTCTCCAAAAAGCAACTCCATGCAGCAGCCACCACAGCTAATGGAGTTAGCACACCAGATGAAACCTCTGGGATCTGGGCTTTCAGCACACAGGGTTTACTGCAGATACCCAGGACTCTACCGGAGGACAAACACCAGGGGCCAGTGAGTGCTCCCAGAAGCAGCCCCGGGCCGGTGGCTGGGCCAGTAAACACTCCGGTGTCCCACTTGGGATCCCATGGAGGCGTGCTCTATAATATGACTGCGAGTTCTCCAAGGACACGAAGTCCAGAGTGGTGACTTGCTCACGATGCACATTGTATTGAATTCCTGCCTTTCCCATCTCAGTTCCATCCTTCCCCACCAGTGTTCCCTGGGATTAACGCCCAAATAAACTGCTTATCCTCACATCCTTATCTTCGAATCAGCTTCTAGAAAACACAGTGACAGAACCCTCCTCCCACTTTTAGCTCCTTTCCCTCCCTGGGTGTCAGCGCCTCCTGAATATTTTTTCCCTAAGAAAGTCCCTTCCTGAGCACCCTTTCTGTGGTTACCCAGGCCACCCCATTCTTTTCCTCTTAGCATTGACACCATTTACAATCATGTATTAATCTGTGCGATTCTTGGGTCAATTTCTGTCTTCCAAGTTGAGCGCATGATAGCTGGAGTTGGGTGAATCCTGTGCACTGCAGTAACCCAGCCCCTAGCCCAGGATGCAGACGGAATGAATGAATGAATATGGGTGCGTGCACGTGGCCATGAGTGAAAGGTGACACACTGGGAAATCTCCTGGGGAGGGCAAGTGTGTGAGTCCAGTGGGCTTCCCTTTCCCTTACCCAGGGCTCTGTAGGCAGGCACAACGGTAACAGTGATGGGCTCCGCAGCCTCCGAGGTCTGGATGGTGAGGACGAGAGCGTCGGGGATTCTTTGCTCCACCCTCAGGTCCTCGAGCCCGAGAGCCAGAAGGTCCTGGGATTGCCACATGGTTTTGTGTATCAGCCTCAGAACGGCTCGGTGGTGTGTGGCTGCCTCCTGGAAGCTGTGGAAACAGTTCAGAAACGCCACCAGCTCCACCTCTCTTGTGCTCCTGAGAATCGTGCCATTCCCGAAGGAGCCCACCTGCAGAACACAGAGCCCCGTCACCCTGAGGCTGGTTGCCATGTGCCAGGGACCTCCTGCGGCACTTTACATGCACTGTCTCACTGAATGCTCACACCCCCTGAGGGATGGGTAGTGGGTCGGACTAATACCCACACTTCACAGGTGAGAAAACAGATGTCCCAAGGATTTCGAGACACGGGATCGAGACGTGGGGCGGCCTGAAAAAGATCCTGCCTCTTTCCTGCTTCTTATCTGGGTAAACATCCTGACTCCTAAGACCTTCACCCGTAAAATGAAAGTAATGCTGAGACATGAGTCATTGAGCTACTGGGAGGATCGGATGAAATCATGTATGCCAGGGGTTGGGTGGGGTGCCTGGCACGCAGGAAGTCAGCAACACATTGCTCTTTCTCCTCATTAGTCACTTGCCCCGGATCTCACACTTTGCAGCCCTTGGAGCCCAGCCTCTTTTTTCTGTGTGTGACAGTTCACTCCCATTGCCCAGGCTAGACTGCAGTGGCACAATCTTGGCTCAAGCAATCCTCCCACCTCAGTCTCCCAAGTAGCTAGGACTACAGGCCTGTGCCCCCATACCGGCTAACTTTTGTATTTTTTGTAGAGATAGGGTTTTGCTGTGTTGTCCAAGATTGATCTCCAACTCCTGGACTCAAGAGATTTGCCCCGCTCGGCCTCCCAAAGTGCCCAGCCTCTTATCTGTGATCCTGCACGGCTTCTGAGACCCAGTCTTCTTATTCACAGAGTAAGGCCAGCTCCAGAGGAATGAGAGCGTTTACTCTGTAGGGTTGTTTGAGAATTCTGGGGGTCGGGGGCCTGAGTAATTTCACGACATTATAAAGCAAGAGCAAGTTTGCCTGGCTGTGAAATGGGCAGCCTGAAAAAGATCTTGACGCTTCCCTGTGTGTGTGTTTTGTATTTTTTTTTTTTGAGACGGAGTTTCACTCTTGTGCCCCAGGCTGGAGTCCAATGGCATGATCTTGACTCATCGCAACCTCTGCCTCTTGGGTTCAAGAGATTCTCCTGCCTCAGCCTCCTGAGCCGCTGGGATTACAGGCGCTTGCCACCACGGCCGGCTGATTTTGTATTTTTAGTAGGGAGGGGGTTTCTCCATGTTGGTCAGGCTGGTCTTGAACTCCCAACCTCAGGTGATCCACCTGCCTTGACCTCCCAAAGTGCTGAGATTACAGGCGTGAGCCACCTCGCCTGGCCCTCTTCCCTGTTTCTTATCTGGGTAAACATTCTGATTCCTAAGACCTTCACCTGTAAAATGAAAGTAATGCTGGGGACATGAGTCATTGGGCTACTGGGAGGATCGGATGAAATCATGTATGCCAGGGGTTGGGTGGGGTGCCCGGCACGTAGGAAGTCAGCAACAAGTGTCTCTTTCTCCTCATTATCTAGCTGACTTAGACAATTCCTTCTGCTGCTTGGGTGTCAGTTTTCCCGTCAGTAATGGAAGGGGGTCGAGATGGATGATTTTGAAGGGATTTTTTGAGTTTGGAGATTCTGGATGAGCTCTCCAGGCCCTGTTACCTCTGGTATGCAAAGCCCCACAACTGTCTGTCCTCTCCTCAATCCGTGTTGGGAAGTGGAATTGCTGGGGAGGTATCAGACCCGCAGTGGGCTACTTTTCCTGGTGGACAGAGTTACTGGACATGAATCAGAATCCAGCTGTCACCAGATGACACAACACAGGCTGAGCACGCCCTGTGTCTGGCACCCCTGAGAGCCTTGTATACAATTATTCCTTCTAATCTTCACTTCCTGCTCAGGCTCGGTGGCTCACGCCTGTAATTCCAGCACTTTGGGAGGCCTTGGTGGATGGGTCACCTGAGGTCAGGAGTTCGAGACCAGCCTGGCCGACATGGTGAAACCTTGTCTCTACTGAAAACACAAAAATTTAAAAAAAAAATTAAAAGAAAAAAAATAGTTCTCTGTGATCACCAGCTAAAAGAAAAAAATTTTAAAATAAAATAAAAATACAAAAATTAGCCGGGTGTAGTGGTGAGTGCCTGTAATCCCAGCTACTGGGGAGGCTGAGGCAGGAAAATTGCTTGAACCCAGGAGGCAGAGATTGTGATGAGCCAAGATCTCGCTGCTGCACTCCAGCCTGGGCAACAGAGTGAGATTCTATCTCAAAAAAACACAACTCCCTCCAAAAAAAACTTCACTTCCCATGTTGAGGCGGGCACTAGGAGAATGATCTTCAATGTACAGATGAGAGAGCTGAGGCAGTGTGGAGTTAATCAGCTTGCCCTGGTCTCCCAGCCAGGAGGCAGCGATTCAGCAAAAGAGCCAGAACTCAAGGAGTGAGTAGTTCTTCTGCCTCTTTCTTCCTCGTGACCCAAGGCTGTGAGCCAAGTCCTGCTTCCGAGGTACCATGGGCGTTCAGACCCAGCACTTCCACCCCATGGGAGAGGGCTGGAGATGGCACTCGGTGTGTGAATGAAGGCCACAACCCCCAAAAGCCACGTCTAGATGTTCCTTTCTTTTTGGACAGGGTCTTGCTCTGTTGCCCAGGCTGTAGTCAATGGCACAATCTTCATTCACTGAAGCCTCGACCTTCTGGGCTTAAGCAATCCTCCCACCTCAGCTGGAACTGAGTAGCTGGAACTATGGGAATGCACCACCATGCCCAGCTAATTTTTTATATTTTTTTTGTAGAGTCGGGGGTCTCACCATTTTGCCCAGGCTGGTCTCGAATTCCTGGGCTCCAGCAATCCTCCCACCTTGGCCTCCCAAAGTGCTGGGATTACAGGTGCGAGCCACCGAGCCTGGCCTAGACTTCCCTTTCTGCCTTTCCCACTGGTAAGATCCAGCCAGAGAGAAAAGAACACACCCAGAACAGGCTTCCTAATTTACTTCAGTTTTAAACCTACTTAAGCACAATTCATTTGAAGCATTCCCTTATGTGGAGTCCCTCTGCTCACTAGATTTTCAGGGGGTGGGGAAAGGGAGGATTCAGACTCTAAATAAGGTATATTATTTCTCATTAGTCATGGCTCTCTGGGGATTGCTACCATTTAGTGGTTTCAAGGGGAGAAGTGGCTATGATGTGCAGGAAGGTAAATAGCATTTCCTGCCATAAAAACTCATTCTCAGCCAGGCTCAGTGGCCCATGCCGGTAATCCGAGCACTTTGTGGGGCTGAGTTGGTTGGATCACTTGAGATCAGGAGTTCAAGACCAGCCTGGCCCACATGGTGAAACCCTGTCTCTACTAAAAATACAAAGATTAGCTGGTGGTGGCGCACTCCTGTAATCCCAGCTACTCAGGACGCTGAGGCATGAGAATCAATCTCTTGAACCCTGGAGGCGGAGGTTGCAGTGAGCCGAGAGTGCGCCATTGTACTCCAGCTGGGGCAACAGAGTAAGATTCCGTCTCAAAAATAAATAAATAAAAACAAAACAAAAAAAAACTCATTCTTGTAGCATCCTCCTCTTACCAGACACTCCTTATTCCTTCCACTTTATTCTCAGGGTTGTTGGGGAGGGGGTGGTCTGGGAGGGTCTGCCGGAGTCAGACTTGTGTCTCAGGCCCAGAAGAAAGCTTGGCAGGAATTATAATTATGCTTCTGTTTCTGAGCATTTATCACGCACCAGTCATTCAGCTTGCATTGCACCATTGGCTTCGTGAGGGAGAGATGAGGGTGATGATGCCCCAATCACAGATGAGAAGATTGTGGGTTTGAGAAATGAGAGTGGTAGGCAAAGCCACACAGCTGGTAAGGGAAGAAGAGAAGAGTCTGTCTGATATCACAATTTGCTCTCTCTCACTTATAAATTGTACGGCCTCAGGCTTCATATGCTGGGGATAGGTGCAAAGAACAGATAGGGCCTGAGGCTTCTAGGTCCCTCTGTGAGTTGGTTGCCCTCAGAGACAGAACTTGATCACTGGGCTGGGAGTCAGGAGTCTTAGTTCTAGTCTTGCCTTTGCCACCAACTTGCTGTGTGACCTTGGGATATCTCTCACCCTCTCTGTGCCTCAGTTTACTTAATATTTAAGTGAGGGATTGGTGAGACTGTCTGATCCTCTAAAGCCTTTCTAGCTCTGACCCTTTTGAATTTGATCCTAGGTAGCACAGGAGGTGGCATGAAACAGCTGGAGGAAGGGATTGGAGAAAAATCTCAGTGATGGCGGGGAGTGCTTGGATCCCTTGAGTCAAGTTCAAATCCCAGCTTCAACACTAATGTGTGACCTTGGGCAAGTCACCTCACTTCTCTGAGCCTCCATTAAAAAATCATTTTATTGGCCAGGTGTGGTGGCTCACACCTGTAATCCCAGCACTTTGGGAGGTTGAGGTGGGCATATTCTTGAGCCCAGAAGTTCAAGACCAGCATGGGCAACATTGGTGAAACCCCGTCTCTACAAAAAATACAAAAATTAGCTGAGCATGGTGGTGCAAGCCTGTAGTCCCAAGCTACTTGAGAGGCTGAGGTGAGAGGATCACCTGAGCCCAGGGAGGTGGAGTCTGCAGTGAGCCGTTATTGTGTCATTGCACTCCATCCTGGGTGACAGAGCGAGACCCTATCTCTAAAAAATAATGTCATTTTATCATAAAAAGTTAAAACATATAGAAAAATAGAAAGATGATACAACTAACACTCATATACCCAACTAGTTGATTCAACAAGTCTAAATTTCTGTCTACATTTGTTTAATCGAAGCCATGTTAAAGTATATTACAGACACCAAGGACCTTTATCCCTAAATACATCAGTGTTTGTGTCCAAACAAAAGAGAACATTCTCCTTGATAACCACAAAACTACTGTTACACCTAACAAAATCAACAATTTCCTATATCAGATATATATACTATCTGATATCTAGGCCATATGGAAATTCTCTCATTGTCCCCAAACTGTATTTTACAGATGGTTCATTCACACCAGGATCCAACTAAGGACCTTGCTTTGTATTAGTTCTGAGCCTCCATTTTGCTTATCTGTAAAGAATAGTATCTAACTCAGGTCAGGCACGATGGCTCACGCCTGTAATCCCAGCACTTTGGGAGGCTGAGGGGGGTGGATTGCCTGAGGTCGGGAGTTCAAGATCAGCCTGACCAACATGGAGAAGCCCTGTCTTAGTAAAAATACAAAATTAGCCAGGCATGGTGGCCATGCCTGTAATCCCAGCTACTCGGGAGGCTTCTCTTGAACCCGGGAGATGGAGGTTGCAGTGAGCCGAGATTGCACCATTGCACTCCACCCTGGGCAACAAGAGTAAAACTCCATCTCAAAACAAAGACAACCCACCCCCACAAAAAAACCAATAGTACCTATCTCACAGGGTGCAAGAATTAGAGACAGTGTATATTAAAAGGTTAGGCTAGTGAGGCCCCAGATATGAGCTATTATTATTAGACTCATTCTGCTGAAGGCAGTGGTGCAGTGGCGTGTAGACAGCTAGGTGGGACGGGGTGTCCTGAGATGTCATCAGCGTGGGAGAGGGATCAGGAAGACAGGGGTCCCTAGTATCCTCAGGGACGTGGACTCTGCTAGTGGGTTGTGTCCTGCGTGGGGGACTGGAGGAGCCCAGTCTTACCTTGATCACTTTCAGCACCCGCACATCCTGGTCCAGCCCGTGCTCCCCCTGGAAATGCTCCTGCCTCAGAAACTGCTCCACGGTCCGCACAGCAGCCAGCACCTTTTCCTTCCACTCCCGGTGGGGCTGCAGCCACTGAGCCACGAAGGAGTCCAGCCTGGAGGCTGCTGTGGTGTACAGCTCCTGTGTCAGTGCCATCTCTGTATCCAGAGTACCACCGCTGGGCAGATATATAGCCAGACACCTACCCAACTCCCTGGCACACACCCCCTTTGTTAAGGCGGCTCCTCCTCAGCTGCCCTCCAGTGCTCCATGGGATGAATGACCCTAGCAGATAGGAAACCAGGCAAGATGGGCTCACTTAGGGTTCCCTTTCTTGGAGACCCTTTCACTGCGTAGAGGCACAGGAGGACGCTGGGCTGAGGTCGGAATGTCTGGGGCCACCTTAAAAAACCTGTCATCTAGTCTATCTCTCTGCTGTCAGTTTCGATTCTCAGCTTTTAGAATTTCCCTTTTTTGATGTTTGGAAACTGAAATTGGATAGTGTTTGACCCTAGAGGAGGCAACTTGCCCAGTAGGTTGGAGTTGGATGGTTGTTAGTCAATTCAATGGCTTAAATCTGTCTAAGGAAATCAAGGCAAATAGTAAAAAATGAAAAAACAAAAACAAAAGGAAATCGAGGCTTGGGAACAGAAGGGACATACTCATGTTTAGGTGAAGGAGTTAGAATCTGCAGTCCAAGAAAACAGGTTGGGAGCTCTAGTCTGCCCTGTGCCCGACTGTAGCCTCTCGAATCCCTCACACTCACTATTCCTAAAGTGGGGTTAACAGGTATTGTGACCCATGCACTGAACCAAGAAGATGAAATAAGACGAGGTTCCTGTTCCAAGGGGGCTCCCAAAGCGGCAGGGGAGGCATCTAAGAAAAGAGACTCCAAGGCCTGGCACAGTGGCTCACGCCTATAATCCCAGCACTTTGGGAGGCTAAGCCAGGCAGGTCACCTGACAGCGAGAGTTTGAGACCAGCCTGACCAACATGGAGAAACCCAGTCTTTACTACAAACACAAAATTAGCCGGCATGGTGGCACATGCCTGTAATACTAACTACTCGGGAGACTGAGGCAGGAGAATCGCTTGAACTTGGGAGATGGAGGTTTTGGTGAGCTGAGATGGCACCATTGCACTCCAGCCTGGGCGACAAGAGCAAAACTCCATCTCAACAAAAAAAAAAGAGACTCTAAAAGTCCAGTGCGATGTGTGTTAAGTAGGAAAAAAGCATGAAAACTTGGTAGGAAGTGGGCACATGAGTTTCATTTGGTGTTAGCAGACACCTGCTTGAGAGGAATCTTAAAGACCAGAGATCCAGGCCGGGCGCCGTGGCTCATATATGTAATCCCAGCACTTTGGGTGGCCGAGGTTAGAGGATCACTTGAGGCCAGGAGTTCAAGACCAGCCTGGGCATCATAGTGGACACCAGCAATTCCCCAAACTCTGAATAATGAGCGCTCCAGGGCTTAGTCCTGGGTCCTTTTCTCTTGTTGCTCTAAACTTACTCCCTTGGTGATTTCAACCAGTCTTTCACTGTTTTTACCCTGGAAACTCCCACATTTTAATTTAATTTTTATTTATTTATTTATATTTGAGATGGAGTCTCATTCTGTCACCCAGGCTGGAGTAAAGTGGTACGATCTCGGCTCACTGCAACCTCCACCTCCCAGGTTCAAGTGACTCTTGTGCCTCAGCCTCCCAAGGAGCTGGAATTACAGGAGCATACCACTACACCTGGCTAATTTTTTTGTAATTTTAGTAGAGACAGGGTTTCACTATGTTGCCCAGACTGGTCTCAAACTCCTGACTTCAAGTAATCTGCCCTCTTCGGCCTCCCAAAGTGCTGAGATTACAGGCTTGAGCCACCCACCCAGTGACTCTGACATTTGTATCTTAAATCCAGACCTCTTCCCGAAATCCAGACTCATGTACCCAACTCCCCTCTCCACATTGGGTTTGAATTCCAGTCTGCCTTTTGCCATCCTTGTAACTTCTCTGCTTTTGTGGTGAAGATGATTGCAAGGGCAGGATAAGATGGAGGGAGACAGTCAGGACACTGCCCAGTGGTGTAGCTGAGAGGCAGTGGTGGCTTAGAGCAATCGCTACAAAAATTTAAAAAATAATAGCTAAATATGGTGGTGTGCACCTGTAGCCCCAGCTACTTGGGAGACCACTTGAGTCTAGGAGTTTCAGGCTGCAGTGAACTGTGATGGCACCACTGCACTCTAGCCTGGGTGACAGCATGAGACTCTGTCTCAAAAAAGAGTAATAAAAACAACTAGGACTCCAGCCAGGAGGATGAGGGCACAGCATACATAAAGGCTGAGAAGGGTAAACGACGCTAGGGTGTGCCAGGGACTCAAGTGTCCTGTGTGCCCTGGCATGCAAAGGCGAGCAGGGGAGAAGTGAGAAACATACCTGGACAGGTGGGCAGGATTGAATTTTGGAGTGCCATTCACTCATTCATTCATTTACTCGTTCATTCAACAGATACTTATTGGGCACCTCCTCTGTGCCAGGCAGGTGCTGTGGATACAATAGTGAACAAACAGTAGTGAAAAATCCCCGCCTGCAGAGAGCTTACTTTTTGGTAGTGGAGACCAACAATAAATAGGATAAATAAATAAAGTTATAGTAAAGAAGATGGTGATAAGTGCTAAGCATGAAAACAAAGCAAGGAAACAGATTAAGAGGTCGTGTGTGTGTGTGTGTGTGTGAGGGGGTGTGTATTTAGGTGTTCAGTCTTACATAAGGTGATTAGGGAAGGCCTCCCTGAAAAGAAGACATCTGAGAAAAGACAAGAAGGTAAAGAAGGCCAGGTGCGGTGGCTCATGCCTGTAATCCCAGCACTTTGGGAGGCCAAGGTGGGCAGATCACCTGAGATCAGGAGTTCAAGACCAGCCTGACCACATGGAGAAACCCCATCTCTACTAAAAATACAAAATTAGCTGGGTGTGGTGGTGCATGCCTGTAATCCCAGCTACTTGTGTGGCTGAGGCAGGAGAATCACTTGAACCTGGGAGGCGGAGGTTGCGGTGAGTCAACATTGCGCCATTGCATTCCAGCCTGGGCAAGAGCGAAACTCCATCACAAAAAAAAAAAAAGAAAGAAAGGTAAAGAGTGAGCCACATGAATAGCAGAAGGAAGAGGACCCTTCATGGCAGAAGGAATGACAGGTGTGAAGACCCTCTGGTGGTACTGCCCAGCAGTAAGTATAAGGAACATCAGTGTGTGCCTGGAACGGAATGATCAAGAGCATAGAGTGAAAGGGGTGGTGGTTTAAGTAGTAAAGGGTGGCAAGGCAAATGGATATATGATCTTTTTTTTTTTTTTTTTTGAGATGGAGTTTTGCTCTTGTTGTCCAGGCTGGAGTGCAATGTCTCGATCTCAGCTTACTGCAACCTCCTCCCAGGTTCAAGTGATACTCCTGCCTCAGCCTCCTAAGTAGCTGGGATTGCAGGTGCCCACCACCCTGCCTGACTGATTTTTGTATTTTTAATAAAGACAGGTTTTCTCCATGTTGGCCAGGATGGTCTCAAACTCCTGATCTCAGGTGATCCACCTGCCTTGGCCTCCCAAAAAGCTGGGATTCCAGGCATGAGCCATTGCACCCTGGCAGGATACAGGATCTTTTAAATTTTTTATTATACTTTAAGTTCTGGGGTACATGTGCAGAACCTGCAGGTTTGTTACATTGGTATACACGTCCCATGGTGGTTTGCTGCATCCATCACCCCGTCATCTACATTAGGTATTTCTCCTAATGTTATCCCTCCCCTATCCCCCTGCCCTCTGCTATCCCTCTCCTAGCCCCTCAGCAACCCAAAGTGCTAGGATTACAGGCATGAACCACTATGCCTGGCCAAGCCCCAAATTTAAGTGATGGGCAGAGGAAGAGAAATTTAGGCAGTACCAGCTGGGGTGGCCAAAGAGGGGGGAACAAACCAGAGTTTTAAAAAGTCATCCACATTGCCCAATGCTTTTGAGAAGTTAAGACACACAGATCTGAGAATTAACCAGGAAAACCACTGGCAATGGAGGTGGGTGCAGTTTTAGGGGAGAGGAGGGAGCTGAAGCCAGATTAGGGTGTGAGGGAGGGGGGGCGCGGAGGCCAGAAGTGCAGATGATTCTTTCAAGGAGTTTGTCAATCATGACATATTTCAATTTAACTCTTCAAAGTGGCTAACCCCAAGTGGAAAGCATCACATGTTTTAACCACATCAATTCTAAAAGTTCTTATATTTCCAATGTTTGGTAGTACTTGATCCTTGAGCAATACCATATTATGAGGATTTAAAGAGCAGTGACAATTTCGCATAGCTAAGTCAACAATCAGTTAAGACTCCAAACATTTGCCATATGGTTAGAATGACTGACAATGAACTTCAAAGCAATATAGGAGTTATTCAAACAATAAGCATTCAGACCTTAACCTGTTCATTTTTTCTTCAACTTCATGAAATCGCTGAGGGTTACATAGCTTTCAATGATTTGATCATTAATATGTTGCATGACATTTGAGGATTTCAAAAGGGAACATGAACTCAGTAAGGTGAAAAAAAAGATGAGGACCTTCCACTTCTCTCTCTTGCTCCTGCTCCAGCCATGATTTTAAGTTTCCTGAGGACTCCCCAGAAGCAGAAGTTGCTATGCTTCCTGTACAGACTGCAGAATCATGAGCCAATTACACCTGTTTTGTTTGTAAATTACCCAGTCTCAGGTATTTCATTATAGCAGTGTGAGGCCAGACTAATACGGCCAATTCCCCTAATAAATCCCCTCTTCTGTATCTATACTTATATCCTACTGGTTCTGTTTCTATGGAGAACCCTGACTAATACAGTTCAGTTGCACCTAATGTTAGCTTCCTGTTGGAAACAGATGCTTGGTGCTGTAAAGAAAAATTAGCACTGAGACAAAGGATTTTTCAACAAGCAATTTTTACTTCCTGGACTGCAGGAAGAGTACTCTCCCTAGCCATCTTGCCACAAGAGTACAATGAACAAAGGAAAGCGGACATATTTATCTCGTATGCATTTAGGGTCATCCTTACTGCTGTGTCTGATCTCCATTGGCTGGAGCCAGACTTTATAATGTAAAACTGAAACCCAATTGGCTAATAACTTAAAACTTTTCTAAACAAGTAAGGGGCATAGGCTGTGATCTGGGACATGCCTGTGTGCATGTCCAGAACAGATATCTTGGTTAAAGTACAAGGACACAGAATATACTACATGCCTGTAAGCATGGCATGTCTAATAGCTACATGGGATAGGGCTTAACAAAAAGTTATTAGCACACTTAAGATTTATTCTTTAACAAGAAAGGAAACTTTAAAGAGGAACTTTTTACTTCCCATGCTTCCTCTGGACTCCTATGGGCCTTATATTCTACTTATTTTGTATTTGCATTTTTAGAATCAGGGTCTCACTCTGTCACCCAAGCTGGGGTGTAGTGGCAGAATCATAGCTCACTGTAACCTCAAGCTCCTGGGCTCATGCAATCCTCCTACCTCAGCCTCCCGAGTGGCTAGGACTATAGATGGGAGCTTACCACACCTAGTTAACTTAATTTTTTTTTTTTTTCTTAGGCATCTGGGCATGACAGGGTGAGAAAGTTATCAGTTGGCGGTCTCTGGTCTCAACTGGCTCTTGCCTTTCTTTTTTTTTTTTTTTTTTTAGAAAAAGAGAGAAAAGGAGAAAGAAAAAAGGAAACAGCAAAAGAAAGAAAAAAAAGAATGAAAGAGAGAAAGAAAGAGGACGAGAAAGAGGGAGAGAGATTGGGATTCTTGTTTTATTGCTCAGGCTAGAATGCAGTCTAAAAATGGATATTAAAAACCTCTTTTATGTCAATAATTGTGCTTAACAA